>JARJDW010006344.1:0-18275 GCA_030264715.1 Adinopsis sp. GC000173 | reverse complement strand
TCAATTAGCTGTGGAAGTTTACAAATACTAGATAAATATTATATGACATCGTTAAAAAATGAACTTTGTTGAATAAAATCTGTACGCCCAGTGATAGGGCGACAAAACTTTAATATACGTTAGATGGGACTAAATTGGTTGTATTGTCAGTGTGTTTGGAAGTTTAGGCCTTATAGCTTCTTTAAAATCTTAGAAGTACAACTTAGGCGTAGGTACGACTTGAGCAATTTTACCCTATGTACTTGCTTAGCGGAATGATTTTGGGTGTACTTGGTTTGCCAGTTTAATTAGCCCCCCAAATCTCAAAAAAAAATTTTTTATCAGCCCTCATTATGTAAAACGTTTCACGATTTTTGATAAGTTACGTATATTGTTTTTGATCTTTAGCTTTACTTAATGTTTTATGATTTTCATACTTTTTTAACTGAAATTATTAAAAAAGTTATAAACGGGAAACATAGTTTGTGGTTTGGCCAGATAATTGAAGACATTTTTGAAGATGTCTTTCCGACGAGGGACACTGGCGCAAAAAAACAAACCTTATTTTATAGGAGTATGTCTTTTAACATCGTTTCTAATCTCATTCCAATTTATCTTCAGGTTCATATTGTATTCGAAACGTTCCTAAAATGCATATACAAGAGGAAGGTTGTTTCTATACCTGTCTCCCTCGCCAGAAACACAGAAAGACAGAAAATATTCTTTATTAAAAAATTTATATCTTTTATATGATGTTTCAATATGTTTTATTAGCAAATTCTAAATATAATGTTAACAATTATTGTGAGCGTATCGAGTATTTCTAATCTTTTTTATCTAATGTGTTATTGCTGAGTAATTTTCTGCAATGTTTCAAATTGTGCAATTTCGCTATTCATTTGAAAATCGAACCTATATGCATCGAATATGATTCGTGATTAGTGCGTTGAATAGAGAATAGGAATCGTATCATATCGCGTATTGTTCATCACATTGTTCTAATGTTCGCTGCAGCTAAGAAAAAAAATATTGCCGTGTATGCTTTTATCACTTGACGACAAATCATAAATTATGCAATATTTAGAATTCCTTCCCTCAAAAGATCATTACTTTTATGTATCGGATAAAATATGAATCGTAGGAATCGTGTGTTGTTCATCATATTGTTATTGTGTGCGTTGCAGCTAAGAAAGAACATTATTGTCGAGTATTTTTTCATCACATGACTACAAAACAATAAATCATACAATATGAAGGATGTTTCCAACTTTCCTCAAAGGAAATTAATATAAATTTGAACTAGTTTGTGATGTGGACTGTCTTAATTTGCAAAACGCTTTTCGTTAAGTTCTCATAGCGTACCTAAGAATTCGTATAAACGGTACATAACTTCTATATCACTTGATTAGTAAATATAATATAATAATATGTAATTTTTAACATTTTTCTAAATTAATTTTATCTTCACTATAAACTTATAGTAAAGTACCTACACAAATATTAAGTTATCATCAGGACTAGTAACAAATAGAGTAATAAAAATATATTGATTATTTAATAAATATATTTGTGTACCTTACTAGACGATTATAAGTTACTATTGAATACTACAAAGGTGTACCAAGATTCAGCAGAATTAACTTATTGTATCAAACAGATTTTAGCGCGTCATTTGTCCTCATTTTGAAACTTGTTGAATTGCAGTGGAGTTTATGTTATAAAAACCTTTAATATTAAAAAGAAACTCTTTATTTTGTGATTTTTCACTATTTATTTTGAAACCCTGCAACATGTTTTCTCTGTGTATTATATTATTATAGTATTATAAGCTTAACAATGACGCACAGTCAAAATATGTTGCAGTATCTCAAAAAAATTGTGAAAAATCACAAAATAAAATATTGGCTTTAAATATTAGTTTTTAAAACTTTGTATTTTTCATCAAATTTTTATACTCAACACAAACTTCATTTATTGTTTGTGTTCGTATATAAAATTTTAACGTTTTGACGATAATTTCTTTAGTATTTGGCTATTGATAAATTGCAAATTTTCTCAATAACAAAAAATCTCAAAAACATCCCAATTAGCAATAATAAATCCTTTGTTTTATGCATTTCTTGGCTTAACCAGTCATTTTAAATAATCTCTTACCATGTGCGCCTGTCGCGTCTCATCGATGTAATGCGTTGTGATGATCACCGTCGTCCGTCCCCCTTTAGTGATATGCAACAGATGATCCCAGATGTTCTGACGCAACATTGGATCCACACCAACAGTCGGCTCATCCAAAATCAACAATTCAGGTTCGTGCAATAGCGCCGCAGCGAGCGAGACGCGCCGTTGCTGGCCACCGGACAGTGTCTTAACTTGCCGATCGGGTCCGGGCAGCATCAAAAACTGTATTAAGAATGTGAGTCGTTGCTCGACTTCATCAGTAGATAGCGCATTGATCCAACCGAAGTACAGCATTGTTTCGCGTATGGTAAACTCGCCGTAGAGTGCGAGTTCCTGTGGCATGTAACCAATGCGTGGTCCGGGAACACCACTACCTTTTGACCCTGGAGTACCGCCCAGCACCCATATCTCACCGGCGTTGAGCCGTTTGCGACCTACAATGCAACTGAGCAGCGTCGTTTTACCGCAACCAGATGCACCAAGTAGACCATAAATCGAACCCTTCGGCACGGTCATGTTGAGGCCGTCGAGGATCACAAACGGATTCTTCGTTGTGCCATAGTATTTGTAAGCGCGTCGTACGCATACCGCTTGCTGGCGGCGGCTGGCAAGCGTCGAGGTTTGGCGTTGCTGTTGCACGCGACGGCGCGTCTCCACGTCGATAGGTTCGTCCGTCATCCTGCAACACAAACAAAAATTTAAATAATTTTAGTTAAATTGTGGTGTCATTTATTAGAGTTTGAATTTCACATACACTTTGGTGGTTATAGACTAAAATGCAGGATTATGATTTAAGAGATATTAGTTTTTTTTTAATCTGAGAAAAACAATAATAGAATAAGGAATGTAACGTGACTATGGGACAACTCGCTTTGTGAATGACTGTCACACATTTTATTACAATCATTTGTTTTGACTTTAATATTTGAGAAAAACAATAATAGAATTCTGTGCATGTTTTTTTCGCCTTTTTACTCAATTCCAAAATCGCTCTATTTTTGGCTCTTTCAAAAGATGTGTAATGCTGCTTTGCTAAGTCATCGGCCATTGACCAGAGCAAGTGGTAATCTGAAGGAACAGTGTTTAGTGAATACAGCAGGGGGATAAAACATCATCTGCAAAGTGTCCTTAACAATTTTTGCGATATAGCGCGTGACCGAGTATTGTTGTGCTGAAAGATTACTCTACCATAGCTTTTAGCGCATTGGGGTGTGTTGCAGTTTCAATACTCGGCTCAATTGCATAAATTATTGTTCATGATGCTGATTGTGTTTTTCGATGATGGTTAAATTAACTTGACATGAGTTTTCAATTAATAATCCAACCCGCCGCCTTCTAACTCTGTATGCCCTGTGCATTATTTGATACTCATGTCAAATTTTCCACTTTTAAATCGTCGGAACTAGTAATCACACGTTTTTATTAGTGAAACATTTATCACACAGCAATTGACGACAATCAGCTGCCCTTTTCTTAAAATTAAAACCAATTTGCAACGCTTCCCGCAAAATTGGTTATTTTGGTACAATAATTTATTTTGACTTTAACTTCATAAAACAATTTTCCAACTATTATTGTATATTTGATTGTTGTGGTAAATTTTAATGCACATTTAGTGATAAAATTATTGAATTATACTGGTACTAGGCGGCATATTCTCGTTCTCATTTCTTGTTTGGTTTACACGAGTTGACGACAACTACGAACGGGAGTGGAACAGGCTCAGCATTACGACATTTTGTATATTCTAATATCACAATTTGTTATTTTTAAGTAGAATAATCGAAATCCAAACGAATCCTAAAGAACATTATCTTTAAAATAGGCACGTAAGGGCAATTGTACACGTTACTGCCGTTTACGGATGTTGTTGATTTATTATTTTGTTATACTTGTTCATGGGTTATATTTAAAATACTATTTGGAACTAATTATGCCCCGATTATATTCATAACTTAGATTGAATGATCCTTTCCAGGCAATTTTCAACATGTTTAGACTTTATTTCTAAAACATTTTACTCACAGTATGACTTAATGTAGACATTCTGAGGTGCTAGATAAAGTAAGATTTACGGGCCCTTTTACAAGTTTTGCAGTTGAACAACATTAAGAATCAATTGTACTTAGAATGCTACGTTACGAATAAAGACGTGTTTCTTCCAAACTTTTATACATCTTTTAGGTTTTCAAACATTTTTACAATGAGTTTGGTCGAATTCCGAATTACTTAAAAGTTTATAGATGATATATTAAGCAGAATATCATTAGTATATTGACGACACTATTGCTTAGCTAAAAGTTTTTTTCAATGGCATATTCACATTGCTTTGTACCTCAAATAATCACAGGCCCCAAGAAAGTGCTTTGCCGGCTTTCTTGTAAATTAGGCTATGACTCGAAATGTAAAATAATAATATTATCAAAGTTTCCCATCGAAAACACATTAAAAACAAACATTAATTGAAATTAAATAAAGTAATTCGCATGCAATAATTGCTTCCTTTTCAAATTTAGTGCGATGTACAATACTAACGAACATTTGAACTACTTAAAAGTATCGCCTGATGGCCTAATTTATACGATACACTTTTCGTGAAATTCGCTAGAATTACACAATCACTATTGCTTTATATCATTTATGCATTTGTGTGCAATAATGACAATAGCATTATTATAAACATATTGTTTTTAAAAGACGTTTCTAATTTTAGCCTATAAATCTAGCGGCAAGCAACGTTTTATTGCTCATGCTAATCAAACGTGTTTCAGCGACGACACCGACGCGCGCTTTTGCAATCTATGACTATGTATATAGAAAAATTAATGTTTTGTCATTATTCGCGAAATGAGAAAAACAGAAAAAAAAATTGATGCGTCATGATGCGAAACGTGTTTTGTTTTATTAACCGGTCGTAATTGTCGTCGCGTTTAATGCGTTTAAAAATAAATCAATCAAACGGTACACGGGTAATTGATAAATTATTGGCCAGTTAAATCGCAAGCCCTGATAGTGAAGTGAACGCTAATCGTTTGTTAGGCAATTTTCATTGCACACTTTTTTTATTATACGCTTTATGTTTAAGCGAAAATAAATTGATAAATTAATATAAGATTTTTATTGACTGAATAAAATTGTGAAAAATTTATGTGCAAAAAATTGATTTTAACGTTGCAAAACAAATTGTTGTGTATCATAACACAGGTAATTGCTATACAACCAACATGACAACATAGTTTCAATTACATTACAAAAATTAGTTCAAAAACATTACAATTTACAGAAATAATATTACAATATTATAAAATTTGTTTCATGCACAATATAAATGATGTTTTGATAGGTATGCCACCAAAATGTCAAAAATTGTTTTCAATATTACAGCAATATATTGTAATTAAAAGTAAATTTCGTTAGGAAAATTTCAAATTAGTTTCACAGTATTTTCTAAGATTTTTTCCAATTTCAACCAAAAACTAAAAGATTTAATTCAATCCAAAAATTAAAAAAAGCGAACATTGCTAATTTAGAGTAGTTCTTAAAATGTCTCATTTTTTAAGCAATTTCATTAAAATTTATACTCAAAATTGCTTCGAAATGGTTACAATTGTATGATTCTCAAAAAACTAAACGAAGATTTAATTCATTCAAAAATACAATAAATAACCGAACATTGGCAAATTGTCTCATTTTTTAAGTAATTTTAGTAAAATTTTTACTCAAGGTCGCTTAGAAAAGGCGAATAATTTCACGATTTTCAACGAATAATCGAACAAAGTTACTTTAAGAACGCAAAAATGGACAAGAAAGATAATTTTCAGACAAAGAGCATTTTGTCAAGCTTTGTAATTTTATAGAATATTTCTTAAAATTGCAACAAAAGACAAACTTCTAAGAAAAAAAAATCGTGCAATATGAAGTCAATAGACTAACAACTTAAGGTATAGTTAACTCAGTAGGGTTAAATTTTATCCAACTTGCCCAAAGTGACTGGGATATTAAATAATATAAACAATCACTTTAAGACATGAAAAATGAATTAAAAAAATGGTAATTTTTAAACTATTTTCTCAAATATTCTCATTATTACATGGATTTACCTTAAAATTTTTTTTAAAACTTCTATAAAATTTAGGATTATTAATAGTTTCATCAATACGCCCTAAGGAAATTACTCTAAAAATATGAAATAAACAAAAAATTGTAATATATAGTAGTATTTCAAATCTTCTTATTTTTCCAAAGTTATTTCCTTTATAATTTTTAATCAAAATGGTCAGAGAAGAGAGTAATAAAGATTTTCAACAAACATTTAATAAAGTCCTATAAAAACGCAAGTCATAAGACAATTTTTTAAATGTTTTTTCAAATGATCTTATTTTTAGGCGAATTTACTTTAAATTTGCACTTAAAATCGCTAGAAAATATAAGAACTTTAATAGTTTCAATAACATACCTAAGAAAATTACTTTAAAAACATCAAATAAATAAAAAAATCAGTGCTTTTCTAAATTTTCTCATTTTTACAAAGCGGTTTTCTCTATATTTTAGTCAAAATCGATAGAGAAGCCAATAAACTTAAGATTTTCAACAAAAATTCAAAAATATTCTCTAAAAACTGAAATCCAAATCTGACTAATAGATATGTAACCTATAACACAATTAGGTACTGCAATTTCTTTCGAAAATTAGTTTATATTATTTATATTAAAAAACATAACAATTTGCCAAAATCTTGCAATAGAACATGAAACAAAAATTACGTCTTGCACAATGTTTATATGATTTTTGTTAATAAATATGCAACCAAGATGCCATCAACATGCAGAATGGAGAAAAGTAGTGCAGTCACTGCACGATTGTTGTTATGCAACGACGACGATGCGAGATTCCAATTTCGCGTTGCGCGTTGCTCAATTGTTCGCCGCGCGACCGATAATTATCCACCTGTTGTGCTGTGTGCTGTGTGTGTGCATCGTCGTCGATGCATTATTTTTTTTCCTTTTTTTCTCTTCTTGCGATCGCGGAAATTTCACATGCAAAATGATTTAATAATGCGCTGCTTTCTTGCGTATGATTAAAAAATCGTTAAGTGGCGTAATCGAGCGGCAAAAAACTCATCCACGCAGCAGTGTTCGTTTGTTTTCAATTAATCAGCGAATAAAATTGATAGATATTAAATAAATAGGAATTACGCAAAGTATGGCTGATTTTTTTTATGCATTAGCAATTGTTTAGAAACGTGCACATATTTTTATTGTGCGATGGCGCAACGCCAAAACCGTAGTAATTGGACCGCTTTAATCGATTAAATAATCGTAAATCAGCCAATTTGTTAATAAGCATTATTATACAACGCAAAAATGCGTATAACTATATTATGTGTAATTAAAGGAACAGAAATGTAATTAACACGGCGGGATTTGAACTCACTTTGCTGCGAGTACGAATTGTTTGAAGTTGTATTGCTTTGCTCTATTAGTTGCAGGGTCAAACACCATAAAGTGCAATATTTTTATTTTATTTTTTTTTAGTTTTTTTTTTGACTAATTCAAAATTATGTAGTTTCCGCTAAAAGTAATTAAGTATGTGCATCTAAAGTGAGAAAATGTTTTATATATTTTACTGTAAAAAATTTGCCGCTTTATCATCAAATTGTCTCTATTTAGTGTAAAATAACACAAGTTTAATTATTTATTGATTATTAATTTAAAGAACAAAAATATAATTAACACCATGGAAATTGAACTCATCATGTTGCTGTTACGAATTGTTTGAAGTAATATTGTTCGATATTTTGCAGAGCCAAACCCCATAAAGTGCAATATTTTTTCAAGTTTTTCTTTCTAATAGCTAAAAATTGTGTACACTCTGTTAGCAAACTATATAAGCATTCAATATAAATAACGATGTCATCACATTCCTTCTTTCTAATGTAAAATTTTAGGGACTACATCATCAGAAACAGAAAAGACTGGAAACAGAGGTAATGTGATTATTTTATAAAAAAACTTATTTATTTTAAAAACAATATTTTGTAATTCATTCAAAAGGAGGAAGAGGTTATATTTTTAAGCAGCGTGTTATTTCTGTTTAGTTTTGAATGCTAAATTTGCAAGTATTGTATATTAAAACTGTGTCGGTTTATTTCTCAATGTTTGTTCTTTATATTTGAATTAACTGTTAAAATGCATTGTTACAAAAATCAAATATGTCTTCATGTGCAATTAAAAAAAAGTAATTAGAACGGTCGGATTTGAATTCACCTTGCTGCGATTACGAATTGTTTGGCTTCGTGGTGCTTTGCTCGATTGATCGCATGGTCAAGCCCCATAAAGTGCAATGTTCTTTTAGTTGTTTTTTAAATATCAAAACTTGTATAACCCTTGACAATGTTTAAATCACGCATCCAAAATATAGAATTGAATTATGTTTAAAAAATTATTTATTTCCTAGTAAAAAAGTTATTGTTTTATCATCAAACTGCTTCGTTTTAGTGTAAAATATCACAATTTTATTTATTTTTAATTTTAACACTAAATTAGCAGAGATTTTTATACAAAAAAGCGTTGGATTATTTCTCAGTGTTAATTCCTTATATAGTGGAATTCATCATTCTGTCGTCTCATATAAACACAATAAAAGATACCTATATGGCAAGAAATACCAGATCTTACTGTGAACATGTTACCTGTAATTTGGGTGTTCATATGTCATTACTTTGTTGCTCTTTGTACAAAATACTATTTGAACTCTCTTTCAGTTCTAGTCTATATTTGAATTAAATGTTAAAATACATTATTATACAATGCAAAAATGCTAATTGGCTGAGATGGACGTGGTGGTTTTATCCGATGTGGATATCACAAGTTCAAACACCGTAAAGCGCAAGATTTTGTTTTGTTTTTTTTGTTCATATACTATATAATAATTAAAAATTTGGTAATCCCCATGAGGAACGTATAACTATTACATATCCAATTAAATATTTGTTTTATATGTAAAAATATGTTTTTTTACCTTTTTAAAAACTGATAATTATACGTAGTAAATATAATCTATAAGAAGGTTATTGCATTAAGCGTGAAATTTTCATTATACTATAAAATTTTTTAATAATCCAGCAAAAAGGAAATATGTTTATTAATGTTGCCATAAATTTAATATCTGCTTATACATACGAGTTTAGATTCATCTCCTTAGTAAGAATGGAACCTATACGATTGTGTAATGTGCGGCTTTGCTTCGTAAAGTTCATGGGTTCAACTCTCATTGTGTGTGAAATTTATTTGTGTTGGTTGGTGTATTAGCATTTTTTATATAATATATTAAAAAAAAATGTTAATTCATTATTATTTAATGCAAAAAGGCCACCAAAGTATTATTTACGCCTAGACTTTACACAATGCTTTATACAATGTTTTAAACAATTATACAAGAATATAATTTTATCGCAAGTTTATATTCTACCAAATGTGATAGATACTTATTTAACTCATTTTTTACATAATAAATTTTAAAAAACTTAGGTCATCACCATCCAGTGCAAAAACATGTATATAAAACAAACTTTGAAGTACAAACAGTGATTCATTTTATATCAGGATATAAAAAGTCGAAATAAATATAGGTAATATTTCATTGAAACGAAAAATTTAAAACCCTATAATTAATACTTAGATATATAAGTCTTGTTGAAGTTAAACTGGTTTGACAAAGGTTGTAATTCGAACCCTACCAAAGGCGATATATACATATTTTACTTTCAGATTACATTTTTGCATTATAATTTTGGTAGATTTGTTTGGAAGCTTTTTAAACGAACGTAATTTCTTTACATTTTTATAAAATTCTTAACAAAATTATTGTTTCAGAAAAATTTGGATCTCAAGGGTGTTGAAATGAGGTATGTACAGTCATCCTGGTGTGACAAAGGTCACGAGTTAAGACCCTATACCAAAGACAATATGTATTTTTTATATACTAATTAAAAAAAATGTTAGGGTATCATCATCTAATGCAAAAACTGTTTTAATGTCAAAGACTTATTTTGCAAATTAACAGAATCTGAACCTCCATTGACTTGAATTTACGACAAAGGTGGCGTGTTCAAACCCTACCGAAAGCGACATTTAAGTTACGTCTAGATTACATTTTTATAGAGTAGTTTAAAAAAATTGTTGGGACATCACTATCTACTGCAAAACGAACTTTGAAATCTCAGACTTATTTATCATAATAATGAGAAAATATGAAAATATTAAATAAGATCCTATTGCAGTTAGCTAAAAGTCTATAACAACTATTTAACGAACGTATAATTTCTTTGCATTCCTATTGGTGTAAAAACCACAACAAAATTATTGTTGCAGGAACATTTGATTCTCCATTATGTTAAATTTGGTTTTGGTCCTCGGATACCACAAAGATTTAAACGCTACCAAGAGCGAAATTTACTTAATATCCAAATTACAGTTTTTTACATAATAATTTCCAAAAAATAATGAGCTGATTCATCATTATACAATGCAAAAAATCGACAATAACAGCAAAAAAATGTATAAACATTCGCCTTTATTTTATATAACACATAAGAGCGCGCGTAAAAATTGGTAATTCCGCGGTGCGCTTTGTAGGTCAGGCGCACATTTCGCTCCCATTGAACTTGTAACACTTTCGCTTTCGTTTTCTACACGCAGTACACGCGGAGAATATCCACTTGTACTCGCTGGCTATGCGTTGTTGTGCGCCTACTTAAAATAATATTTAATAAGAGAGCACTTTCGCTGCGCGCGCTCGCTCGCTCGCCTTTTTTTAAAGGTCTATGATGTAAGTGAGTGAGTACGTACACCGTACCGTTGTTGCGTTTGGGTTTTCTTGTGTGTATACGAGCAGAACCATCGGCCGACCGACCGACCGACCACTTTGTAATCGCCGACGATTTTTACGCAAACGCACTCAATATTTTATTGGTTATGATTTTCGTTTTGCGAAATCGTATAAAGCAACGACACAACAACAATGCAATCGCCGCATAGATTATTCAATTATAAATGAAAGAATGAAGAAAAAAATAGCGCATAGTAGTAGAAACATCGACTATATAGATATTATATATTATAGAAAACGTAACAAAAGCAATGAAGTTGTTTTGTAAACATGGATGTTGCCAATTTTGCAATTATGGTTGTGTTGTAGCTTGCTATTTTTTTGTAATTAATTAATTTTTATTATAACATCAAATCGCGTAAATGGGTTAAGTGCAGCGAAATCCATTAAAGCGCTCGATTATTTACGCAAATCTTGTGTGAAATTTGATTGTTATTTTTATAGCAACAACACAAACGTGTTTAGCAACAATTCTGTATTTCAATTTTGACAAAAAATTGCTTTTAAGATTTTAAATGCAGTTCAATTTTATGACCACCTTGAAGCGAGTAGGACCAAATTAGCATAATCAATTGAGATTTATCAAAATATTTAGATAATTTCAGTAAAAAGAGAAAAAGGTTAAAAACAATGATTAATGGTGCAAATTTGTACAATTTTTGTACTAAATATTTTGAAGTCTAACGATTATTCTAACGAAATATTTAGTTAATTTCTTCAAAAAGGGCACATAGTACAAAATTGAGATTGATTATTATACAAATTAGTAAAAATTTACTAGTAACTATTCTGATAGATTTGATTTCGCTAAGGTCCTGCCAACTTTAAAGCAGTTATTATCGGGACGTTTTTTCTATTAAACTATTTATTATATAGTTAATTTCTCCAAAAGGGTATATGGTCCAAATTGAGACTGGCGATACTTAGTATAAATTTATAACTAAATAATCTGATAGATTTTTATATAGGTACCAATTTGAATCTTTAGGATTTAAAACGGCAATTTTGTAGATGTTTATTCACTATATGTGTTGTTTGCGTTGGACATTTTGCTATTTTAGCTATTTGTGTTTAACTTTTGACAAGAAACGTTGCAAAAATTACAACTGCAGCATAATTTTATGACCGCCTTGAAGTTAGCAGAATCAAATTAAGATAATAAAATAAAACCTATCAAAATATTCAGTCAATTTCTTCAAAACAGTCCATGGAATACAAAATTGAAATTGATGATATAAATTTGGTACTGAATATTCTGATAGGTTTTATTTGATTATGCTATAATAGTTTGGCGCTGCTGTAATTTTATGAGCGTTTTTGTCAAGGCATGTGATGTTGTTTTGAACATTTTGCAATACATACTTTAGACTTATTGGCGCATTAAACTATTAATCGTATGCAATAAAAACATTAAGCATATTAATTAGAAAACGTAAAATATTTTATTGGACAATGACGACATTTGTCTAGGTTAGATATCTGGCTTTGGTGTCGTATGTCGATTTTGATGATTGTTTTTACATGTGACGCTTTTCTACGCGCGAATAATCAATATTTTTTTATTAATGCATTAAAAACTATTAATAGAATGTAATAAAAACATTTAACATTTTAATTAGAAAACGTAAAATATTTTAATGGGCAAAAACAACATTTGTCTGGTCGAGGTACCTTACACTTGTTGATTTTGACGGTCGTTTTTTGGTCGCAGTAGGTATGTGACGTTTTTCCGCATGGGGATTACGGATGTTTTGCAAGCGACTTTTTATAGTAATGACTATAATTTAATAATACATTAAATGGTAAATTATATGTGTTTAAAATAATACCAAAACGATTACATGTCTACAAAACAGATCTTATCAAGAATTACGCGACTTTGACCAAATCAAATATTTTTGTTTACATGCAAGACGTTTCATCTTTTTGATTTATAATCATTACTGTTGATTTTGATTGGAGTAATGTATTATAATTAACTTATGTAGTTCAAATCACTAATATTTAAAAATCAAATATCTTTGAAACCGTGTCATAGAATGTTCTATTATTTAGGGTATTTGGGTAATCTATAAATAGAAGAATTTTACAATTCAGTGTCATATTGAATTTATCAATCACATCCTGAAGTACTATGAAATAAGTCTCAAAAAAATGAACTATTTTAAACTTTAAAGATAATTTTTGAGAAAACCAAGCAATTAATCTTTCGCTATAGAGAAAATTACTACTTATGAGAAACACTAGAACATGTAATAAATCGATACATATTAAACTTTTTAATAAGGCACTGATTACAGCATTTTAATTAACAACACAAAAAGTTTCTTGTTTTAATAGATGTAAATTTTGGTCGTTTAATAAGCGACATTTTATAATAATTAGCATACCTAATAACAATGTTATAATGTTATACAAGATTAATTAAAAATAGCTGAAAATTTTAGCAGAAACATTGACATTGGTCAATAAAAAAAAGAGTTAATTTTTAGAAGTTACTGATGGTTAATTCGTGACAAAATTTTATTCAGACTCGCATAAAAGTGCTGAATTTATTACATATCTCGCTTTATGCGTCATTTTTTGCACATATTTTGAACGTTTACTAAATGACTTGTTTACAGTAATTAGCATAAATTAATAAACATGGTGAATTATAAACAATTTAAATAACACAAAATTAATTAAAAATAGTCTGCGATGTTGGCAAGAATGTTGGTCCGAGCAAAGTCGATTTCGATAGACATATTTTACCTACATTGCGCCGGGTAGCGCTTTTGTGTCGGGTTTTTAATTTGACAACTTTAAGTTGTTATAATGTATATCTACACCTAAAACAATAATGTATTCAAAGTTGATTGTTTTTGTGCGATGATTTTTGTAATGTGTTTTCTAAGCCATGTTTTTACTGAAATTAGTATGTACAATACAATCTAGTAACGTATTAAATAGCAAATTACAGGAAATTAAAATATTACAAAAACTCAGTACAATTAATTTAAAAAATTACAACTTTACTATCAATGACAAATCAAACTTCAAAAGGTAAGGTCGTATATATGTGAGAAAACGTTATTGACAATTGTGCAAAATTGGTTAGGTTAATGACCATTTTTAACTCGCGTTTTTTTGCACCTAGATTTCAACGTTTTTTAAACATTTTTTTGCGGAAATTAGCAACATTCAGCCATAAATGATATTCATTGAGTGAAGATTAGTAAAACTTAAGGCATTGGATTATACATTGAGAAATATCATAGGCGTATGTTAAAAAAATAGTTAACCATTTTACTATAAATGCCATTAATCACATTAAAGATTTGCAAAATTTCATAAAATATTCGGAACTTATGGCTTTATGTATGTGTGCGATAAAAAGTTATTCACAATTTCTCAAAATTAGTTAAATTAATGAGCATTTTAACCCTAGTTTTTTATGCATCTGAATTTTAACAGTTTTTTACCAGATTTTTATTATGGAACTTAGTAAATTAAATAGTAATTAACCATAATTTATATTGATTTAGAGAATATTAATAAAATTGACGGCTTTGAGATATAAAACTGTTAAATTTCATAAGCATATTTTTTGGGAGGCTTTCGGCAGTTTTGCAAGTCATCGTTCTTTTATCTTTTTTAGCATAATCTAATAGTAAGCAATCATTTTGTTAAAAACTAAATAATTGTCAGCCATAAATGATTTATTGAATTCGTGAACATGAAAAAATTCAATGCTTTGAGACATAGAAGTGCTAAATTTAATGAGTATATTTTGCATTATGCGATGTTTTTTTGTTTTCGAGCGGATTTATGCGGTTTTACAAGTCACTATTTTTTTCTTTTTTAACATAATTTAATACTAGCTAATCATTTTGTCATGATTGACATTGATTGTAGTAAACATTTGTCAAAATAAAAACGCTAAAACCATTGATTAATGAATTACGTATTTCCGAATTGCACCGAATACTTCGACATTTCAAGTTTTAGTCAACGTGAAATTTTCTATGATCAAACATTTAGATCCCAAAATTTACTAATTTCAGCAAATTTTACTGGAGGTTGCTAGCTTCCTAAAGTTTAAACTGCTGCAACTAGCTAAAACCTTCGAATGAATTCGGAAATATCATTAGTTGTGCCCCCCAAATTTCAAAATCTGCGTAAATAGGGGGTTTCGCATGTATGTAATTTTTTAATCATTTGTTAAATGTTAAACTACCTACGGAATTGTAAACATTTGACAAAATGAAAACGCTAAAACCATTGTTTAAAAAACTACATAGATGCCAAACAAACAATTTTGAGATATGGAGATTGCGACTAATGATATTTACGCCAAATGCTTCAACATTTTAAGTCTTAGCCAATGTTAAATATGCTGTAATCAGAGATTTGCATCTTTAACTTTATTGAATTCAGCGAATTTCACAGGCAATTGCTAGCTTTCTGTGGTTTAAGTTGCTGAAAGCAGCTGGAAGATTTGGATAAATTTTGAAATGTTACTAGTTGTGTCCAGGGGTGTTGAGAAAATTTTCGGACCCTGGTAGAAATTAGTAACAAAAAAAACTAAAAAGTCCACCGGGTCCTTTGACCACCGCGGGACGTGGTAATCAGTATTGGCAGTAACCCCTTGTTGACGTCCCTGGTTGTGTCCTCTACATCTCAAAACATGCGTACTATAAATTCGTGAAAGAAAAACTAAAATTGCAAAAAGCCAACTGGGCCATTTGACCTCCTCGGATCCTTTTAATCAATACTTCCAATAACCCCTTCTTACCGGTCCTGGTTGTGCCTTCCATATTTCAAAACCTGTGTAAATATGCTGTTTCGCATCTATGTACTCTAATTTTTTAATCAATGTTAAAACGTAATTCTACCCACTGATTTTGATGGACGCTTGTTTATGTCATGTAGTGTTGTAACTTTTTTTCTCACACATATTTAGGATTTTTGCGAAGTGATTTTGTTACATTAATCATTGTATCTAACAGCACATTAGCTGATTAATCAATAACAACCAAAAACCTGATTAGTAATGTGTCGCATTAATTAAAAATAAGCAGTATGGAATGTTATCACGTCGCAACGACATTGACCCAAGCACGGCGTGTTTTTGATACATTTTTACATTACGTTTTATTAGCCAAAAATCATTCCAAATCATAAAAAGATACTTAAAAACCAAATAAACTTCAAATTGTATTTCTAATTTTTTTGATAAAATAAATAATAGCAAGAGATGTACTTTACGTTTTCTAGTTAATGTCAACCTTCACCCAATAATCGAAAATCGGGCGGAGATATGCAAATTTAAAACTTAATTTAATGGCGAAATCAAAATATTATAAAAAAAACATCAATTCAATTCGCGCCAATTAACAAGCAGCCGTCCGTCCGATCCACAACCTTGAATCCATTCGTATAAAATGTTGTCTTATATATACGGTGTAACTTCAGTTGCATAAGGCACCACATTTTTCCGAGTTAATTAATCATTAAGCGTTCGGTTGCTTTTTTATTGCATATGTATAATAAGTACATATTATGTCAGATTGTTGAATGAATTAGTTAATTAAGAGCTTTTTTTATTTGCGTTTTTTGCATTGCACCTTGGTCAAGAAAGATCCTTGAGTATCGTTGAAGAAAGAAGTTTATGTTAATTTATGTAAAGAGTTCAATTTTTTGGGAATTTTCGATTTTAAAAGTAGGCACATGCTATCTTTTAGCAAAAGGTACCCATTTTCAATAATACTTTCCTATTTTATACTGTGAATCAGCTTTTTTAAATTTCATTTGTTCATATACCTATAATTCAGAGGTATACGTAGGAAAACATATAAAAGCCATTCAAAGTATTTTTTCGTACTTCCACGAGATTCTTAAACATTCAATTTTGGGATGGATCTCTGTTTGCGTGAAAGCATTTCCATCAAATTTTTTGTTGGCTTTTATCACCATTGCTCGAAAATTGTGAGAAACTACGTTCTTTTCGTTTTTCGAACGATTTTGTTGAAAATCCTTAAATGCTTTCATGGGAAATACCAAAAATCAAAGAAAAATTTGAAAGAAAATCATCAAAAATTTTACTACACAAAGAAAAGTAGGTACATCCAAAATTGAATGTTTAAGAACCTTCGTGGAGATACTAATAACAATTTGAATAGTTTATATATTTTCTTATATATAGGTACCTTTGAATAAAATGCACTACATGTATTTAAATGGAGTAATATATAAAATTTTGAAGAACTGAGTTTGGAAAAGAGCACAAAATAGGTTGGGAATCATTATGTATCTATATATCTATTTTATTCTGCAAAATTTATAAAAAAATATTTAGTGTCTACCACTTCCAAGATTTCGATTTTTTTATAAAAGAATTTTAACTGTTAACAATTTTCTGTGACGTTATTCAGATAAAAAATAACCAAAAATTAAATTTCTATAAGCGAACTAAAGTTCCTGTTTTTTTGCTTGCTTGACCCAATCGAAACCAATTCGATCGTTTGTTGTTTTCCTCGTCGTCTGCGTCATAAGAAACGCGAACAAACAAACATCCTTGATGGTGCCAAACTTTTTTTTCTCACTATAGGTAGATATTTAATTATTTTTAATATAAAAATTCGACGTTGATGTTAATATTAGCCTGGTTTTGTTTTGTGTTATTTCGTATTTTCACCTTGTTGTTTCTAATTTCTGTCATATTTTACGTTTTCAATTATTACATGCAACAATAAAAATGGTAGAGCATGCGCTGAGAAATTTGTTTACTATACACATATACAAGGTGTGTCGTAATAATTGCTAATAAAATTTTTGCGAGTTGTTTTTTGACATAATAGTTATTTACGTTATAAGGTAGGTAAGGACGGTTTTACAGTAGCCGAGTAGGCATGCAGGCCGAGGCGATAGCCGTAGCCTGTATATACGAGGCAACTGTAAAATAGCACTTGCCTGCCAAATAACGTACAATATTTTACATGTCGACAAAATCTTTAAGAAAAATTAAACGATTCTTCACACTTAGTGACACAAATGATAAATAAATATTACTGAGAAGTAACTTTATTATTTACAAGTTGGCATGATGAATATCACTAGAGTCACTAGACATACAATTTTCAGAAACGTCAAAATTGAAAGTTCGCAAAACATAAAATATAGTTATAAAATCAGTAAATTTACTGAACATAGGCTATTATGTTTATGAAAATCAATCATATATCATT
>JARJDW010006342.1:0-72861 GCA_030264715.1 Adinopsis sp. GC000173 | reverse complement strand
TGCAAAAATAGTCTAAATAGCATGTCCCAACTAAAAGTTTATTACCTGTACACATCATATAAGAGTTTTCAATAAGCTACAACATTATAATAAAATGTAGGAGTATAAATTTTCTAAATATAAAATCTTAAATTGAACATAACATTGATGTTAACCAGTTACAAATATAATATTTACATTGAATTAAGTGAGATTGAGGTTATGTTTTTTTATTGGAATAAATAACCACATTAAGTTATCGAAAATATATCGAATTAGTTTCATGTCCTCACTCACCAGTATATCATATCACCAATATGGTGGAGATCACAAATCATTAATTAACCAATTAATTAGATGCATTAAAACATACATGTGGATAAACTTGACAACTGTGGCGCTGTTTCTAAACAGAAATCATAGAAATAAACAAATGCCGTTGTATTGAGTCACCTCTAAGTGCGAGTTGGTTTCATTAGTTCAATATAGTGTTTTAAAAAACTAGTAACGATATAAATAATATATGAGTTGAAAAGACGATGGGTGAGTTGAGAGCTTAGATTAATTTTAATATTGTACGAGAATCCATATTAAAACCGAATTGTTTGTTTATCACTGCGCAAAATCAGGTGAATTTATCGCAATGTTTGTGCACGTAGATTTTTGATGTAACATAAATGTGGATTTTTGTTGTTTGTAAACTTAAATCATGCATTTACTTGATTAATCATTGTTTAACTTGTTCAAATATCTATTTACGGCAACAATACAATACGGCAATATTCTGATATTTTTGCAGGAAAAAATATTAAGCTTGTATTTTTTTTTTCGGGCGAGTAATGGATTTTATTTTTCACGTATTTTGGAAGCTATTATAGCCAGTGATCATGATTAGCAAATTTTTCCCAGCCCAATGTAAATCGTTCAAGCGCACATAATTCCATTTAAAATAACCAAACTCGATATTATTTTTCCCTTCCATGTTGAAACATCTTGTGAATGACTTTGAAAAAAAACTTTTCCATGGAGATGACTTCGAAAGGAACGCATTCCTATTTGTAATTAATAAATAATCATTGCATCAAAGTTTTTGGTTAGCCTAATTTACATGATTATTATTAAAAGGCAATTTTTCATCAACAGCAACAACAACAAGAAGATGAAAGAAAAGAACAAAAAGTTTTGGATTTTTTCACCAAACATGATTTAATATTCGTCGCTAAGTTATGTATTATAGAACGCTGTGCATATGAGATTAAGGTGATTTAGATGGCTTTTAATACACACCATACATCTTTTCCCTATAATACAATAATTAAGAATTTGCACGATAAATAGTTTTTCATGACTGCACTGCACTGTACCGCATCGCAAATTGCTTTTTAATAGTCATTGCCATTGTTAGATTAGTATCAATTGTGATGTTTATTCTTTAATATTTAACCGGTTCGATTACATGTATATTTTCTAATTGATTGATTATTTTGCTCTAATTAATTGCATTCATTTACGAGTACGTTTAGAACAACGTGCACAATTCGATTACTTTTCCTATATGTGATATCAATATAATTATTTAAAGGGTGCTTGATCAGTATTAATTTTATGCGGTGAATGGGCGAAATTTGAATAATGTAGCAAACTGATTGACTTAATTTATTCATGTTACAGGAAAATCAAAAATATTTCAGCTTATTCAACGCTAAGTAAAATCCATTAACAACGCTTATGTGTGTATTCCCTAAATGATGAAAACACACATTTCTACGTTTACTTTGACACGTTCAGCACTACAATAACACATGCTATACATAATTTAAATAATGTCACTTGGAAAACAAATGGCTGTCAATTGATAATTTAATTAAACTTGTTTAAAGATTAATACATCAAATGTATTCATTCAAAATGAATGCTTCTTATATAAATATTTAATTACGGTTTATTGCATTCGGTTTGATTCGATAATCATTTTCATTTTCTCATTTATCGCCTCAAATTTCGATTATAATTTATTAAAAATGCAGATTATTCTCTCAACTCAATCGATTCGACATTTAAAAATTCATGTAGCGCGATTGTTTTGGTTTGTGTTACGTTTCATTTTCAATGAAGAATTTTGTCGTTCTACTGTTGTACTTTAATTAATTTCTAAAACACTCGAAAATTATGTTAATTATGTAAAGATTGCTCTTGGATATTACGCGTAAATATTGTGTTTCAATTTATCAGAACAATTTACCTTATATGATAATAGGGTGTTGAATTTGGAATTGACAATATTAACAAATAAATAAATATTCATTTATACTTTATATCTTATATTTTATCATACATTCGCTTGTAACTTTATTTTGAATCATTTTAATATATTTTACCAATAGGCTGTAATTTTAGGACGAAATTAATTTTGTTGCTCATGAAAGGCACGAACTCACTTTCTAAATTTTCAGTTTGTACAAATATTTTAAAAAGAAATTAACATATTTATATTTAATTAATTAATATAACACTAGGTAGTAGAACTAATAATAATTTTAACCCTGTTTAAACCATTAGTTGACTATATTCTAGAATAGGAATCAGCTTTTCGAATAGCAATTGATTTGCGGACGCTATAACATTTTCAGTATTCATTTAATTATTTGCGACTTATATTTAGAAAGTCTATTTTCAATTATTTAAACCAAATTGTTGACAGTTCCTAATTATTTCAATAGAAATTGTAAATGTAACTCACTTCAGCTGCAGTGACATAGTGGAATATATTGCTTTTATCTATGCACATTTTTGTTTTCTTTATTTTTATTAAATTTTCTTATACGTCAAACTTCACTTTCGCTATTCAAAACGAAAGTGTAGTATAAAATCTAAGAAATTTATAAACGTGAATCAATGTACTTGGATGAATATTCATCAACCAGCATGAAACATACAAATATTGAAATTTAAACACATATAATATTATTAAATAATTAATTAACAAAATGTAAATATGTGTATCGTTCTCATTCATTATCATTCACATTTATTAGTTCATTAAAACAACGTGTCAATATACACTAGTGCGTGTTAAATTAAGCGTGATAGTGTATCCGATAAGATACTTTGGAAATAGATAAGAAACAAAAGGGAGAGAGGAAAAAAAGCAACGTTACTGTAATTATCATTATGAACGTACTGAATTTATAATTATTTTGAAATATTCAATATAGAATTATATCTTGATACCCCTTTTCTCGCTCTCTCTCGCTCTCTCTTTCTCTCTCTTGATAATCTGTGGATTTTACATTTTTAAAGCATCTCTGTCAACATGAATATTTGTAAAGCTGATTGATAAACGTATTTTTAAAATACTTTTTGTCATAAAATGTTATCAATGTTATATTTACATTTGTTTTTATTAAGAAGAATGAAAAAGGATCTTGAAATTAATTTAAAACAATAAAGAAAATTAATATTTGTTTGCAGATATTAATATTTATAAAAAGCACGTTTAACGTCAGGAAAAATACAATAATTTGTCTTATATTTTATTTATACAGAAGCCAAATAAATTAAAAATAACATTTTTTGTCTGCCCGAAAACGCAATGAAATGAAAAATGAATGCAGTAATTAGATAACGATAACATAAACAGTTCCCATTAAATTCTAATTTATATGATGAGATGTTCTAAACGCGTTCCAAGTACAATAAATGAAGGGAAACTCTAAACTGTCACGTTTAATTGATGAAAAATATTTACAACTTAGTTGTTGTTTGTATTTAAATTAGTTAAAGATATTTGTTCATCTTGAAAATGATAGCCAGCATGTGAATAGCAACGTGCGGAACAATTCCCCAGAATTTAATTATGAGAGAGGAATATATCTTTGTACACAAAAGCCAATGGTTTGAATCTCGACCAAGGTAATATATGTCTTGCTTCAATACGACAATTATCCTGCATATCGTAATGAAATTGCTTGTTATGTACGCGTTAAATTTATACAAAATTATATACATATATTGTTTAAATTAATCCACTAAATTTAATAATAGCCTTGCAAATTTTCAGCTTATATTATATAATATAGTATAATATCAAATTTATTTATTTTATATTAAAAATTCTCTGATAAACAAACTGTATACTATAGTATACTATGTTGTGTGTGTGTGTATCTTGGAAATAAAGCAACAAGGCGGAAACTTTTGGTTGTTTGTGTGTACGTTCCAAGTCAGTGTATCTTCAATGTTTAACAAGGAAATCAATTTTTGATTTTCAAGAAAATAATTTACACTTTATCGAAATTATATTCAATATTTATTTGAAGATTTTTATCAATTTTATGGCTAATGTAGGATTTTATAAAATTATTTGGAAAATCAATTCGGTTGGTTTGGTGGATGGAAAGAAGTAAAAATGCGTTTCCTTCACCCTAATAATTTGCGTTTTTTTGCCTCCCAACGCTATTTATTTCAACTAAATGGCGGCTTTTAAAATAAATTTCATGCTATTATCTGTATCGTTAATAATGCACTACGATACGTTTTATTTGCATGTGGTTTTCGGACGAGTGCCAAGCAAATTCGGAATTATATAGACTTGAGCAAACGTTTACACGCTCATCAGTAGCTAAACATTCTCTTTTCAAATAATAATGAATCACTTAATCTTCCTACTAACTCTATTTTATAAATCACATTATTAACTTTTGTTTTTGATAATAAAGCTGAATTATGGCACATAAAATGTAATAATAAATATCAAATAACAAGCTATAAAACTACTTATAAAATGTAATAACAACAATTACTTGGGCGAGGGAGAATAATCGCGAAATAAAAATAGTTTAAAGTAATAATTTAATGCGGATCAATGTTGATTTAATCAATTTTCAGGGAATTCATATGATTGAGCCATCAGATTAATTGTAAATGTGCGTTAAATGCATATATTCACTAAACGAAAATATATAATATTATATCTCAAACAGAATTATTGAATATTATTATATTATAGCAAGCGGTGACACATGTATGTTCTTGTTAATAGAATAATATTTTAAGAATCCTACAAAGATCAAAGCAATTGTGATTTCAAGCGCAAAACGAATTTAACAGTATGTTTTTTAATTTTCCAAGGAACAAAATTTGTTTACCACACACATTCGCATTTCGTTGAAGAAAAACGTATTTTTTACTGTGAGGAATATAAAAATTTCTATTTATGGAAATTTTTATATACGCAACATAAAAAAACACTTAGTAATTTATGTGCTTTCTTAGAATTAACGAGTTTTTCCGTTCGATTACTTTTTTAATTTAACTTAAAATGTAGAAATACATTATTGATGATATTTAATAATCTTGAATTTCAATTTATTGTTTCATTAAAATAAAAATAGCTGTACCTATCTGTGTATTATACTACAATATTAATGATATACTAGGTAGTAAAACTAACAATAATTTTGGCCTTTTGTAAACTATTTTTAAACAACTTTTCGAATAGAAATAGAATTGATATTTAATAATCTTGAATTTAAATTTATAGTTTTGGGGTAAAAATATCTAAGTAGTTCTAGAATATTAATGATATACTTCGTATGTATATATATAGAATTAGTTTAAGCTTGTAATTAGGCAAACATGGCAATATCTGCTCATTAAATATTACCATACAACAACTAAATGTTGTATGCGATAATTTAGAAATCAGGATGATTAGCAAATTTTCACACATTTATTGTTAAAGCTAAACAGCGTTTTGTGCTGGCAGAAAACATTGTTTAATTATAAGTACACATAATAAATTAAACGTTCTACGCATAAAATATATAAATTATTATCAAAATATAAATTTTCTAAACACTTTCAAACATGCAAATCATTTTTTAATCCATGTAATTAAATTTTAAATTATGGCAATAAGTCACGATAAAAGTGTTTTTTATGCTCCAACTTCGATTAATTGTAAATTAATTTTTATCGATTTTGAAATGATTTATAAAATAAATGAAAATGAAAAAGCAAATATAATTAACGCTTTTCGTCGAAAGCAATTAAATTTCAGTAATTTAATATAAAAGACATTTTTGTTGCAAACGACAATAACTTAATTACATCATATAAAATTCATGTTTTTCAAAGCTAATGCCTTTAAATTATCATTGCAAATACGCAGTTATCGCTTCTACTTAACAACTTATTAATTATCATTGATTCAACAATCAAATACAGATTTAATTAATCAATATCCTCTATTGATTGCTTTATGTGACCATAATTGCTAAAACTAACTACATAATGTATTGCCGGCAATAAATTTAATTTCATTAAAATTACTATAAATTGAAAATGTTTTAATTTATATTACAAGTTTCTATGTTTGGCATTTTTTTTTACTTGATAAATTGGAGTTTGCCAAATAAAAGACGGTATTATATAAAGAATTTATCAAAGAAAAGTTGTTACTGTTATTTTAGTTTATAACTTTTACCTTAATATATTTTTTCGAAAAACTTTTCCCTTAAAAAATATTTTGAAAACACATAAGTGCAGTTCACGCTTTCTGCAAATAAATTTTGATCAAAAGTTGATTAATTTTTTATATTTAACCGTCATTTAATAATTTTCGGTAAGAATTCACTCTCAACCACCACACATTATGATGAAATATGCCGCATATAAAATATGTGTGTTTATACGATTTCTTGACATAAAAATACAAATCATAACGTTTTAATATTTCTTCATAAAACCACATGGAAAAAACATATATGAAAGTTACACACATAAATCATATTTAGTTTAAATGAAACAATACATACAAAACATTTTACCATTTCATTGTGACCAATTTAAAGCAATTTATATAAAAAAGTGCTGAAAACAACAAGCCATTATTAAAATATTTTTTAAAATTAATGGAAAATCAAAACTGATAGAAGATAAATAAAATAAATGATCGGCTTTAAAAATCGCGTCATTGTTTCTAATAGAAATCAATAAATATCATTCAACACGTAATAATAAAACTATTACGAACGAAATTTTCTACAATATAACATTCTTACGCTCTGACAGTTTTAAGTTAATCTAAACAAATAGTTTAGTGTCATTGTTTTCATTGCGATTGTTTAATATTCATTCATGTTTCGCAATTTGTTTGCGCATAATTTTAATTATTTATTTTGTATTGATAACTCATTATGTGCATAGCGAAATTTACTTTCTCCGTACCCATTTTCGTTTATTACGTTTCGCGCACATTTACCACCCTCAGTTGTTACGCCCGTAATATTTATTTAATGATTTGAATGAAAGTATTAAGCATTTAAACCATAAATAATTGTTGCTTTGTTAAATAAACTGCGTGTCGTTTGTACGTAATAAAAATGGAATTAATAGAATGTAACAAATATGTATTATTGTGTTTGGAAGGAAAAAAGTACAGTGTATTATTTATGAAAGACGAACAACAAAAAAACGGAGAAGGAAATATATAAAACAAGTTGAAATGACTTGCAGTATGATTAAGTGACTCATTATTATTGCTAATATACGACAATATTTTGATCATATATTGTATTTTTTGCTTTTGTTTATCTCGACGAAAATTATTGATTATACATTTGTAGTTGTTTGCAAGTTTTGCGATAAAACACTCGAAATTATTTTAGGAATTCATAATCGATGTGTTCGTTCATGATATGACGTATAAATTTCGCACTAAAATGAAAGTGGTTGTAATATTACTACAATACTTTATTTAATTGTAAGAATTAAGAGGAATCAATAAAACATCTTTGTGCTTTAAATGTTTAAATAGGGAATAAAATGTGATTGCATATAAAACAGACAATAGTAAAGATTTAAAGCTATAAAATAAATAATAAGCTTATAATATTAAAACAGTAGAAGCATGATTCGGTATTTTTATATTTTTATTGTATAAGCGACTGAGACTTACCATTAGAAGATGGACGTAGATTCCGAATTTAATTTTAAGTAAAAAATAACATAAGGGTAGAGTTAAAAACAAGTCTGGCCATTAATGCTTCGAGTACTTAGAAGCATGTATTAAATTTTAATATGACTTTATTATTTATTAAAAGAGGATTTTAAGATAGACTTAATAAACGAAATGTAAATACATATCGTAATAATCATTACAACTTTTGTACTAGTATTTTATTGCTATGAATTATTGCTGCCTTTATTTGATTAACCGAATGTAACGTAGTTGTATTAATGCAGTACATACGAGAATGTCAACACTTAATTAAAAATAAACATTTATAAAGAGAAAAATAGACAAATATCCAAGTCTATAATTTAAATCACTTTGTTTGTCTACTATAAATGTCAAATGAAATTAGTTCAAATTTAACATGTTATTTGAAACGTTTATGTTAATCTTATAGCTCATTAATATTCAATAAGCGCATTTATAAAAATAGACTGATTTAATTAACAGCGCGTTTAATTAATTATTTATGCAAATCATAATTTCTTAGCTTGTTGATTGCATATTTATCATCGTCTATTATTGCGTTACTTTAGCAACAATACTGTTTACACTTTGGCGAGACTTGATCGCCACTTTAAGATTGAAATTATACAATCCTCAATTGTGATTATTGATTAAAATAGTGATCGCTATTATAATTTGTATTTTAAAATTAAAATTAATAATTTATTATTTAACGTAGTACGTATTGTAGGATTTTGTGCAAATATTAATTTGAAAGTAAGTAATTATATAATTCGCAAAGACAAAACTGTAATAAAGATCTACTGAATTTTTGCCCTTTAACTTTCATATTTAACACTCTAGTACTTAGAACTATATCTTCAAAACACTACGGAATGTGGCCATTCAAGATATATATTAGAGTCAGTGCCTAATTTACCATAAGGTGGGCAAGACACAATTGGGGTCCGTAATACGAACTAAGTATGTCATTGTAATAAAGCGGCCCTTAGACAAGCAATAGTATGGTTAATATAGTAGCCATATTCCTTGTAAAAGATCATTAAACATATACCTTTCTTTAATTTTTAAAGTAGTTTAGACAAAATAGTCTTAGTTATGTTTAATTTTTAAGATTCAACAATCTTTCTTATACAAATATCCAAGGTAAGGTCATATCTTGTATAAATTAAGTGTAATACTTTAATAACTGTTATTGCACAATATAACTCTGTGTGGATTGGGGTAAAGGGGCCTGTAAAGATCGTTTCGGCCAAAGTCCGTGCATCTTCAAATTAGGCCCTGATTGCTTTATAAAATATATGTAGTTGCAATCCTTAAACTAAAAAAGAATTAATGACTTTTAATCCGTGGTGTGATAATTCTAATTTTTGGAGTTTTCAATCTGTAACAAGCCTAAGCTAAATAATCATTTCGGCCAGAGTTGGTGCATCTTTAAATTAGGCCCTGCTTACTTTATAAGATATATGTAGTTGTAATCATTAAACTAAAAAAGAATTGATGACTTTTTATACAAAGTATGATATTATTTAAAATAATTGAAATTGTAATTTTGTGAGTTTTGTAATCTGTAACAAGTCTAAGAAAAATAATCATTTCGGCTAGAGTCGCGGTGCATTTCTAAATTTTATCCTAATTACTTTATAAGATATATGTAGTTGCAATCATTAAACTCAAAAAGAATTCATGGTTTTTTATCCGAAGTATGATAATATTTATAATAATTGTAATTGTAATTTTGTTTTGAATCCTGTAACAGGTCTAAGAAAGATATTATTCGAATTGGTTAGTATGCGAGTTGCAAAACAGCGGCGTGTTTTTGCCATAGATAATTTATTATTGAAAGGGCTGATTTGGCGATATTGCTTTTCGTGAAATGTTATTTCATTTCGCTTAATGAATAATCAGTGACATTTTTGGGTCATCTAGATAATGTGACTTTGTTAAAGTGCAAATTATTAGATAAAGACAATTAACGCTTTTACAAGTTGATTTTAACTAAATTATGAGCGGTCATTTCATTAAAAACTAGTTAGATATTGATTGTTCTTATGCAAGTTAGAGTGCTTTGATAAATATGTAAATACGCAGCGATGAGATAGTTTGAGGGTGCGCGCGTTTATAAAACATCATATTTAAGTTATTAGCGTTAAATATGCAAAAATGAACTTTCCGTAAATGGTTTCGGTAAAATAATAACGGCAGTTTAAAATTGCCACAATTTTCTAAATGTGAAAGGCTTTTAAGTTTTTTTTTTGTTGGGAAACTTGAGACGATGAAAACCACCCCACAGAAAAACATAAATTTCTTCCACTAAATATGTTCAATATTTTACATTTCTGCGTTTGAATATCTAAGTGATGCTTTTATTAAGTGTTTTCTTAATCTGATGGTTTACTACCACAAAAAAGTTTCACATTCACTGTATATTTTTTTCACTCCCAACTATATGTGAGGGCGAACTCAGCACGCACAAAAAAAAATTGTTTAAAATTTATGTTTATATATTTCTTTTTAAATGATATGTGCTGTGGGTTTCAAACACGATTTAACTTACGATCCTACTTTCAGAGATATTTCAGATCGATATAACTTCCAGATAGTTTTTGCATTCAGCGCCGAAAAAAAACAAAAACAACAAGTTTTTTTCTAAATTAATAACGATTCAGAATCAACAAAACACAGCAAAATGTTGTCGTAAACTTTGCAGACTAAAATATTATAAAATGTTATTTTACTTTTAATAAAAAATTTCATATTCCTTCAAAACAACATGCACACAACAAAAAAATAATAAATTAATTTTTATGATAGAAGTGTGCTAGTGATATATTTAATTTTATTACACGATAACTCAATATTGATTAAAAATATTTCATTGACGTTTAATAAAAACTTTTTTTTATTTATAGATTTCTATTTTTCTTTTTAAATGGTATATGTTGTGGTTATCAAACACGTTTTAACTTACGACTTTAGTTTTACGAAGATTTTTAAAAATCAATAAAACTTTGAAATACGTTTTTGATATAAATTTGAAAAGTTTTTTTCTTACTCTTTTTTATTATTATTATTATATTTCCTTGTCTGTGAGAGGGAGAATCTCGCCGCTATAAGATTCGCACCCTCGCAAAAAAAAACTTTAAACAACAACAAACGTTGGATAAATACATATTTATTAGCTAATGCGTTTTATATTTTATAATATAATTGCTGTTTTCGAACTTTTCCTCACTACCTAAATAAAATCGGATTTTTATTTATTTGAGAAATGTTCTTTCTGTGTTATATATATTTTTGACTGATTTGATTGATTGATGGAAAGATAATGAAAAGTAAATATTTTATTGGTTGATTAAAAATATTTTTTAATTAGAAAACGCAAAGGCAAATAATATACGAGTATAGAAATACATAATCTAAATTTGGCAGGATAGGATATAAATAGTAAATAATGGAAATAACCTTGCACAATAAGTCGGACAACGGCATCTGGCTTGGGTCTGCTATTCACTAGACAAACATAGTCTCCACTATCTTCAGCTGTTGCTGGATGAAATGTGAGACCAAAGGAATCAGAAAGAAGCGAAATGCGATTCTGGTTTGCCCAAACCGTCGTAGTATCGCTCATAAACTCCACAAGTTTTAGACGGTTCGTTAAGGATATCCATTCGAGCGCTAGCACTAGGGAGTGCTCACTAACTCCTGGACACGCTAACGACTTATTTTCACCCGCTTTGATCACGATGCTCTCAATCGGTAGCGCAGTCGTATCTGCAAATACAAAGACAAACAATGTTATAAATAATACGAAAATTATACCAAACAAAATGAGGCGGATTGTGTTTTTAGAGGTGGAAAGGTTTTACACAAACTATCCAAATCTGTCATAACTCGGCAAGAAGTCACTATGATATATGAATTTATTATAAATTTCACACACAACACAAACACATCTATATCTATATCTGCATTTATCTGACCAGATAAATAAACGTGTAGAAATAATATATTATATTTAACATGATACAAAATATATTAGTTTCACCTCTCTCTCTATTTTCTAATAAATGAACTTTATATCATTTATGCAATTTATTATTAAACACTCAACTCTTTCAATTTTATAAAAATCATATAAATTCAAATTATTTATTTCATAAATCACCTGTGTAATGTTTAATAAATGCGGAATATGTTAATTGTCACGTATACAATTGTTAAATTCGATCAAGTTCATCGCTTCTTTTAAAATTTAAATTTGCAATATATAAAAACCATTGGCTATGGTTAATCAACCTTTACACACAAATAGGGTTACCAACCGTAACTCTTAAAAGAGTACATGTACCCTTTTTAAAGTCCTAAAATTGTGTACTCTTACTCTTTCACAATTGAGTCTAGGAGTACTCTTTTTGAAATTCATAAAAAAGGTCTATTAATTTCCAGTTTCATTAAATCAATATAATAGTAGAATTGTCCAAGAGGCTGTGTAATATTGGATTAATTGGTGTTAGTTGTCCAGCACATATTTTACATAAATATTTGCAACATGCTATAGATGGCCTTTCAATCGATATTGAGTCGATAATTATGAAAATTTATAAATTTTTTTCGGTATATACTATTCAAACTGCATCTTCAAAAAAAAATTTATACCCCCACCCTTCTTATCAAAAATTGTATTCTTTTCCTAGAAAGTAGAGTTGGTAACGCTATAATAATTATAAACAAATTATAACAGATAACTTGCATATACATACATAGAAGTTATACAAATTGTTATCATTTGGGTAAAATTAGGTAACTCATCAAACCTACTACAACAATTTACTTACAATATCTATGCAATTACATTTTGTTTAATTATATTAACAGCAATGAACTAGAACAGGATATTTTAGAGAAGTGGTAACAAATATTTTTTTATATTATAATATAAAATAATTTTGTTGCACAAATAAAATTTAATTCATATATAGTTATTATTTTAATTAACCCAATAATTTATCAATTATCTTAGAAAATATTATACATTATAATAATAAATTAAATACTTGTCATAACGGTGGTGGCGGTTCTGTGGTGTGGTTTGTTTTATATTGTTTAAATTAAAATTGTAAATGAAAGATATCAAGCAACTTTATTCTACCATACTTTGCTTCTCATCAAACCGTTTACAACAATTTATTTACAATATCTATGCAACATTATTTGGTTCAATTATATTAGGAGCAATAAACTAGAACAAGATATGTTAGAAAAGTGTAAATATTTTTTTTATTATAAACTATTTTTGTATACTAATATAATTTCCTTATTAATTATTATATTTAACTCAATACTTAATCAATTATCTTAGAAAATATTATACATTATAAAAAATAATTTAATACCTGTCAAAACGGTGGTGGCGGTTTTGCGGTTGGATTTATTTTATATATTGTTTAAATTAAAATCATAGATGAAAGATATTGCGCAACTTTATTCCACCATACTTTGGTTGCTTTATAATTTGCCAATTTAAGAAAATATTTATCAATATTGGGTTATAAATATTAATTTTAACAAACAAGCTGATACTAATTTTGCGTGCTCGTTTTTATTAAAGATGCTTTATAAGTGATTATAAATAATCATCCACTGATATATTTTTGAACGTCACCGGTTTTATGTTGTAGTGTTTATACATAAATCATCAAGACATGGTGAATGTGTCGGGTATACACGAAAAATAAATTGATTTTATAAAATATTTTGGTCTTTTTTGTATAATATTAGGACAGTTTGTTTTTATAAAAATGTAAATAAATCACTTGTTTGAGGAAAAAATTATTATTATTATATATATGAATATAATTGAAGGTATAGCAGATATGTTTTATTATAATTTAAAGCAAATCAATAATACTTTTGTGAAATTGTAACGTTTTCAGGTGCTGACTAAATATAAATGAATTGAACTAACTTGGCGATAAATTGAACCAATTTAACCGAAATTTTAATCTCTCCTGTCGTTCCGATAATTTAGAAGAAGATAGTTTTTTAATGATTTATTTTAAATCCTTCAAATGATTATTTGAATTAATCCGCTTTTACAAATATACTCACCATCATAATGTATTATTTTATCCGCTATGTACAAAAAATATTCGTACGAATTTTATCTATTCGAAAAAAGTTAATGTTTTATAATGTTAAACATAGTTATGTAAATAGTTACGATCGAAAATGTTGGAGAAAAAAACTAAATATTATTAGCATAAAGTAGTTTGAATTTAACATAACTTATGCAAATTTTATATTTATGGTACCATATTTCCTATTTGCCCGAAAAACAATAAATCAACTAATAGAATAAAAAAATCTACTACCGCAGGAATCGGATTGAATTTATTTTAGATAAAATATTATAAGTAAGTTGAAAGATCAAATGTATTAAAATGCTAATTTAATTAAGCAAACATATCATATTATCTTTATATATTCTTATACATAGTTGAGCTTCTGATACATAAAGGAATAAAGTCGTAAAAACTGTCAATTTGATGCTGTTTTTAAATTCGTGACGGCGTCAAAAGTTTTATTTCTCATATGTTTGTTCAGTCAAACCTTATTTTAGAACTCCTATTATGAAAGTGTATTAAAAGTCAGATGGAGAAAACATGTATTTGTAATTCAATTATTGATTTTTGTAATTAAACTTTTTATCATAACAATTAGCATTAATAATTGATTAGCTACTTTTCAATTGTCGTACAGTTAGAATTATTTAAAAAAATATATTCTATGCACTGTTCTATGCAATTTTATTAATTGAATTAATAAAATATTTATTAGTTTGAGAATATAGTATTACGATATCTAACTATGATATTAATAATTTTGTGATTTAATTTTTTCTATAGTAATTTGTTTGATTAAAGATTAAATAAAATAGGAAAAATGGTTTTGCCACTACCTTTATATAATTTATCAAATGATTTATAATAAAAACTAAAAGTTATGATATACATAATAAGCATTTTAAACCTATAATTTCGTATTACAACTATATTAAGTTAAGTAATAAATTACTCTGTTGCTCAGTTTATATTATTAAATTGCTACAATTTTATTTTCTTGCATGTTAGAATTAATGTGCTAGTTATTACTTTATTTATTATTGTTATTTTAGATTTGAATAGGCGCTTAAAAGAAATTAATTATTTACAGAAAATAGAATTGGAATTAAGTTGGAAAATCATCCCACGCATATATTTTACTTGTCAGAAAATTTAATTATTACAAGTAATTTTCTTCGCATAACTGCAATATTTCATCTCAAGTATTTATACCTGATAATTAATGAGAGCTAAGCAGCAATTATAAAAACAGCAACAAACACTTTGAAAAATTATTAAATTTTATAATTAGTAGTAATCCCTAGAAAAAAAAACAACAACAAAGATAAAATAGCACGATGACAAAACTAATCATATATTTTTAATTATATTTGTCAAAGTTACTACAGAGAAAACGTGAAATAGATTTTTCACATTCTGCTTGAAAGACTGGCTTTTTAGATAGATTGATTCTGATCAAAGAAATTTGTAGCAAACCTATCCTATCTATTTTTGTATATTTATTAATCTTTTAATGTAACATTATACAAAAAGCATGTTGTAAAGAAAGACAGAACGTTTTGGCCCATTTTAAAGATAAAAATAAACTTAATCTTTATTTCGAAAAATGTCAGAGATACAACCGTCGTTACCAAACGATATTCCATTTAGAAAATATTTGACACCGCTTTTAAAAATTCACGTACTATCTGTGTACATTTTAAAATCATAAGACACAAGATTGTTTTTATTTCTATAGCTAAAATATGTTTATTATTAATAAAAATACCTAGAATTTAATTTGTTAAATTTCAATGCATGTATTTAAATATACAGTTTGTTTTTCTTTCTTTTTTACCTTTTGAGAGTTTACAGAAAAAATTGCAAGTAGCGATGCGTAAGATTCTTTTTAATTTTCGCCCCATTCTTTTTGAAAACGAGCAAAAAAATAATTGGAAATGTTTTTGTGACTTGGAATTAACACAAAGATACTACAAAGAACATAACGTTAGGCCTGGGCCGTTTTATTTGCAAAGAATTTTTCGTAGAATTGTTCATCGCAATCGAAATGGAAATTCAACAATGTTGATTGTTCATTTCGTTTTGTTTATTTAATCAATTTCGCATAGTTATTGTTATTCAATTCGTGCATGCTCATATTCTCGACTGATTTATCGGTGTGTGATAAGTTAAATAGTTTACAAGATAAATGAATATTATTAAAATTATTTCGGCGCAATTCTTGTTTTTTTTATTTTCACTGGCGTATTTTTATCCATGGAATATTGATTTGAAAAATACACGTTCCTACGTGGCAAAATCTATAAAACAAGCAGTTTTACATTTTTACAGAATCAGCAAACCAAAAGATAAGTGGTGTCGACATAAATCTCACTTCCAAAAAATAAAAAAAACCAATCTATACGTCTTTGGATTCTAAAAATTTATTAAGCATTTCTATCTTAACATACATCGATAGTCTGATACGTATTTGTCGCAATTCACATTGAAAATATTTTGTTTATTTACTATACGGTGACTTTGAACGTGTTATTTATGTATTGTACAATATAACGCACAATACATTGTATGTTTTCATCTGTCTATTGTAATTCAAGGTTGATGTCAAGCGATGGCAATAAATATTAGAAAAGTGCATTTTAAGTGACCTTTAAGAGCATATAAATCTGAATAATTAATCAAGCCGCTATTCTGAAACTCTCTTAAAGCACGACAGAGAATAAAAAAAGGATGAAATTGTTTCAAAACATGTAATACTAAAAAATATTCTGCTCCCGAAGTGAATAATTATGTTGGAATATTATGTAAAAAGCATACTTTATTAAAATAATAACGTATTTCTTGTTATTCTAAACTAATTTATTTCAATATGCGTTTTCATAAAAAATGTTGTAACAATGTACTCGTAAATATTAAATAAAAACGCAATAATATACGTTTTTCAAACTATAATACACTGAATTTATCTCGAATCTTTATTAATATGTATTCAACAATCAAAAAGTAATATTATTTTTTCGGCTTTGGCTATTACTATAAAATTTCTTTAATACTTACTATTATTTAATTCGATTATAACATAAAATCAAATTTATGAGATGGCTCACTCGGATTTCTTTTAAATTTTTAAAATTGAAGTAAATAATTTTTACGATGTTATTAAAACGATCTATTTTTGAGTGAAATGATATTAGGGGAAGTTGACATAAATTTTAGATTTACTACACATTTAAATTTTTTAATATAAAAATAACCAATATTTACTTTTAGTTGATTTTTTTATTATCATTATTATTATGATTAGTTTTTTTTATTGATCTCTACAGTTGATATTTTTGTAATTTGCAGCTAAAAATGGTTAGATTTCATATTAATAACTGTCCAATTACTAAGTAATTCTAAAGACATTAAAGCTGTTGAGTAGTCAAGATAAGAAATCGCACTACGGGGACCTCGTAAACTGCATAAGTAAAAATTCGATTAACACACCGATCGACATTAAATTTAAATACAAATTTATTATGTTATTCTTGTAACACGAAATAATTTTTATCGCAAAGCCATATTATTTTCGAAATAAACTGCCGTTTAGTACTGCATTCAAAGTGAAACATTTCCAATGTAATAATAAATTTATAAATTTCTTTATCAATCATTTTATTTATCCAACCATTATTATAAAAGTAATGTATTTATATAGTGCTTAGCGACAAATATTTATACTATCCAGACATTTTGTGCTTGTTTATTGTATTTTCAATTGGAATTTTATGTAAAACATTTGCAAAACGTGTATCGCAAACTGTTATGCTAAAAATAATTGGAATATTATAATTAATAAAACAATAGATTTTCATATAATGATTATTAATTATTAAATAACGATTTGAATTTAAACTGTGCGGCAATATTCTAAAACGAGCGAAATTTATTCATTCGCCATAATAATTATTAAAAGCAATTAGTATAATTGTAAATTGAAAAGACTTTTATTATTATTTTACATAACTTTTTGAATGCTATGTATGGAAGAATACTTATCTACGTACTTATACATGTTTCCATGTAATGGTAGCTTTTGCACATATTTGCTCGAGTATAAAATGAGGTTATTTTGTAAAAACATTCATGAATGCATATTAACTGAATAGTTAATTAACCGCTTTACTAGTTCCCTAAAAACACAATTTTCATTTAAACAAATTATAAATCATAGTTTATATGAAATATGAAATAAAAATTCAATTGGAAGTTATTGGTTTATTTTGTTTTATACACACGCATATAAAGTTGAAAGGAAATTTTATAGCATTAATAAATTAACAAATAATTATTGCGCAGCATTAGGAGAAAAAATAATAGCGGAATAAATGAAAGGAAAGGCATTATTTTTGTATGTAGGTGTATACACCTACACGTACTATATAGGTAACATACAATATATAGACGGAAAGATTCTGAAAGGACGCAATATGTTCAATACAATGTTGGTGTGAGTGTGTAACAAATAAATGAAAACAGAAGCTAAGGTATAACAAATGTAATTTCAGTATGGATGCGGAATGCAGTATTTTCAAGAATTACGCTTTAGAAAGAGCAGTCCCGCACCAACTGGTGCTGTGAAAACATATATTATGGAGACAAATGGTTCGAGGACTAAGTGAAACACTGAAACTGGACTAAAATAGGTGAGAGCCGAGAAATGTGTGGAATTAGCCTCGAATATAGCCAATGAAAAGAGGATTCGCGCCAAAAAAAAAGAGGAATCTACTACATCCGTCGCGATCCCAAATAAATATACTTCATGCTTGAATGCGCCATTTCTTACCCTCTGTTTAATAGAAATTTCTCATCGCGTTATTCTTTCAACTGATAACAGATATCGCTTAATTTATAGAGTGTCTTTTTTAAGGGGATATACTCTTATATCCCACATTTCCCTTATCATTTAATGTACCGGCAATAAAAATCCCGCGTTCACCATTAAAATAATAGCCATCTGAACACATTATTATTCTCACACTTTCTTGGCTCATACTCTCTTGCCCTTTGCGTGCCAGTATGTTCCTCCTCATGTTCTCTCTGATAGAATCACTCTTCATGTTTCGAGTCGACTATCCCAGATTTTTTCAACCTATATACATTTTATATACACCAAACAACCGCAACAACAATGTATATCATAAATACATCAAGCAAATTTTATTCCTTCAAAAACGATATCATAATTCACCAGTCGATAATGCTACATGCCCATAATCATGTTGTTACCATATCACGTGAGGGGAAGTTACAAATAGCGCCAGAAACTGCACTTCCGAAACACTATATATAACAATATTCTTTTCTGAACAAATTTCAATCGCTTACTTACTTCTATTTGCTTTTCCAACTTTTAATATATTAATAATCGTTTTCACCACTCGACCAATATTTTCAACAAACTTTACTTCACCATTCACTTATTTTTATATTTTTTTTAAATACCTAACATAAATGTATCATAAATAAAACTACTTCATTTTCTACTTAGTTCAAATTTTATACATTAAACGCAACTTGGAATTTTACTATATAAAAATTTTAACATTCATGTACGAATTAGTAATATACAATTTGGTATTCTGAATATTTCCATTTTTGTTGTATATTATAATTTTAAATAGTATATTATACAATGCATTTACATAATTTTAATTTCTAGAGAGTAAACTAGTTTTATGAGCATAGAGATTCTTAGACGCAAAACCATGCTCGAAATATTCTTCACTTATTGTTATTCATTTACGATCTAAAATCATGCTACATATTTCTTGTTCACTCCTACAATATTTCAATATTTTTTTTAATGAAATGTGTAAAAACGACAATCAACGGTATTACGTAAATAGTTCTTAGACTTGAAATCATGCTTGAAGTATTCTTTAATTATTGTTATTTATTTACGATTAAGAGCATACTATATATTTCTTATTCACTCTCACAATATTTCAATACTTTTTTAATAAAATATGTAAAAACGACAATCAACGATATTACGTAAATAGTGCTTAGACTCAAAACCATGCTCGAAATATTCTTCACTTAATGTTATTGATTTACGCTACATATTTTTTATTCACTCTCACAATATTTAAATATTTTTTTAATGAAATGTGTAAAAATGGCAATCAACGGTATTACATAAATAGTTCTTAGATTCAAAATCATGCTTGAAATATTCTTTACTTATTGTTATTCATTTCTGTTTAAGAGCATGTTACATAGTTCTTATTCACTCCTACAATATTTCAATACTTTTTTAATAAAATGTGTAAAAACGGCAATCAACGGTATTACATAAATAGTCCTTAGTCTCAAAATCATGGTTGAAATATTCTTCACTTATTGTTATTCATTTACCATTAAAATCATGGTACATATTTCTTATTCACTCCCACAATACTTCAATACTTTTTTAATGAAAACGGCAATCAACGGTATTACGCAAAATCGTTCGGCAATTTCCAATAACTAAAACGTTATTTTCGAGAGTGAAATTTAATTTTCGAAACATAGTCGTCGGAAATTTATTACACTACTATTAATTTAGAATATAATTAAATTGCTGCAAACAACAAATATAAATAATAGAGATTTTTGTGACAATTTGGCGCCCGTAAAATCATATGAAATTAAAAATACTTCAAAAAAAATGTCATATAGCGTTTTCAATTTACATATATAGGTATGTATCATCAAAATTAAAAATTGATGGAGAGATGAGTGCAGATGTAAGATTAGCTTAGTTGAATTCTGTTGGCAATTGAACTCTGTCAGTAACAGTTGAGTTTTAATCCAAGATGTGCTTCGAGATATTGCTGCCAAATCGATAATAAACGTTCAATATATTGCTACAATATCGTGTCTGTTTCAGTCATAATAAATATTTTAAACAGTAATTATTATGATGCCTAAAAACGAAGGAAACGATATACAGTATATTTTTTTTTGTACTACTATAAGCTTAAATGAAATGTAATCAATTTAATAGATATAGATTTTTATATTTTTATCAGTGTGAATGTGTTTTTATCGATTTGTGCAAAATAGTTTTGTATATGAGCTAATTAGGCGTACACATACACACACAGAGCGAGATTAGATTGTGTAGGTTGAAATATGTTTTAATCAAAGTTTTACTACCGATTCGTATATTGCTAGTTTACGATATAAAAAGTGTAGCTTATCAAATTTTTATTAAAACATGTTGTTTTTCTAATTTAATTTTATTGAAACACGCAAATTATATGAAGCATATTTCTGTAACTTGCTGCAAAAAGATTTAAAATTGCAGTTTTTAAGGGGGAAATAAATGCATCCCACCGTACAGCAAAATAAAAGTTGGCGCATATTTTATTTCGGTGTATATACCATTGACAAAAATTTTATATTCTTAAAAGTATATTTATTTACATTAAAGCCATTGAAAAGTTTCTGAAAATGGTTTCAGCATTTGTTACAAATACTTTTGATTTTTTGCAACATTTTCAACTTTGCGAACAAACTATAAACTTTTTTGATCAAGCATATAGTGTATTCCCTTGAATGGGATAAAAAAACATTAGAAATACGACTTTCTCTTTATTGCGTATGGGAATTTATGACAAATTATTTGCAATCCGTTTCTTACGTTTTCTTGTTTTTGTTACTATTGTTTTATGGTGTAACAGAACTTAACTAGAAAGCCTAACTTTACTTTTATCTTTATAGTTTACTTTTAATTGTTTGCTCTTTTTACGCCTCAATTCATCCATTATATTAAATTAGTGCCGTTTAATTCCGCTTTATTTATAATTTCAAATAAATTATAGAATAAATTTTCTAAAGAGAATTTAATTACATAAACTTACATATAGCGATTGTATATCAAAATTGCATTTATAACTTGAAACAATTCAATTATGTATAATAAACTTTATATTTTAATGCATTAACACAAATTTATTTATTATTTATTATTTATTATTTAAATTGCTTTCAATTATAATTGGCTATACTATACGTATATTATTAATAAACAATATAAGAATGACTAAATGTGATTCAAGTATATGTATAACGATTTTAAATACGTTAATCAATAGAAATTATGAATTCGAGTTGCCTACTTTTCATATACAGATGGAAATATTGAAAGCGAATGTTTGTTACCAGGCAACACAAACAAAAAAAATATTTCATACATATCAACAATCAATTAAGTTGGTACGGAATGTGTGGAGGGAAGTATGAAGGTAGCGTATGTGAAATCGAATTTAACGCCTTGGGCGCCAAAAAATTAGCAACGCTACAATCGGCATTCTATCGGTAGGGCAGCCGCAACAGAAGCGCAACAACCTAAAACATTTTTCTATGAAACGATAATTTATCAATAATTATTATAGTTAAATCTTAATTTTGTCGCGCATGGTTGAAGATTATCATGGTTCGTTTAGCTGCCTGAAAGCCTTAATGTGTATTAAGCGTGCTTTGCTTTATTTATTCCGTTTTATTGTGTATTTATGACAAATAATGACAATCCGTTTCGCTCATTTTTTTATTGTTTTGACATTTGAAGCGTAACTAGAATGCCTAACTAACAGCTTATTTTATTTTTATAGTTCGCTTTTAATTGGTTTCTTTTTCTTTAAAGAGCTTAGATTTTATCGCCGCGCTACCTTAACGTTAGAAAATTAATTCAATAAAAACGCAAGGGTGGCAATCGTATTGTAATCATAACCTAATCAATGTTTATTTTTAATTTGAGCTACATAAAATGTGTAATCAAATTTGATTTCGTGTTGATAGGGATTCATTGATAATTATATTGTATGTACGTTCTCTTGTATGAAGGCTTTAAGTTTAAACAAACTTTGACACATACTTTATGATTGATTATGATTTGTTTGGGCAAAATCCCTGAATATAATTATTAATGGCTTGATGAAAAACATTTATATTAAAATAATGCATTAAAAATATAAATTATAATTGTGGAAACGTCAAGAATAAGAAAGAAAAACTGTCATTAAAAATGTAGGTAATGATGCGAACAATTTTGTAAATTGAGTAAAACTTTTTTTTAGATTTTCATAAATTGATAATTAATTACACTCCTTTTTATATAAATTAAAGAAGTTTCGGTGCGTATGTTTTTGTTAAATTTATTTTCAATTATCGTCGGCGCTTTTTTTCACGCTACATAGATAGAGTTTGCATACATTATTTGTTTATTATAACACTTCCTTTGAAAATATTTTCTTTTGTTAGTTTTTTGCATGAACAAATTTACATTAAAAATTTTCAATGTGACAATTGAATTTTTTGTAGACTTAGGACTAGTTATTTACGAATCGAACTAAATAAACACACTAAAAAGTTTAATCCCAATTTTTATCTTGGAACGTTTGCCATTATAAATTATACCGTTTATTGTGATAATTAAATTACGTCAATTTACATTTATTATTAATGTAAATTAGCACAAACACCTAAAATATGATGCCTGGTCCATATAATAAAATACGTATATTTTATTTTTGGTAAAATATTCTATCATCAAACGTTTGTTAATTGCATTGATCTAATTCAAGTCTCGTATTACGAAAATAATTAATCACGAAGATGGAATACTTGTATTGTACTTGAGAGCAAATTGGGTTGGCACGAAAATATAAACTAAACACATGTGAAAGTTCCAACAAAACTATTATAGACTTAATAATTATTAATTGTTGCTAAATTGTGTTCTTTTCGTGATGGCTAGCAATAATTTCATCGAGTTTAAACCTAAAGTTAACCATTTTAGTATAATCTCTAGCAAAACTTTGTTGTGTTGAACAAAGTCTGAAATGTCCAACAGCGCTGGAACACAAATCTGTCTGAATTCATCAAGCTACAAGTATGGCGACCATTTCCATTTGACCTTTACTCACTTAATTACACTTTAGCTATTTATTTAAAATGCTGTAACAATATGTGCCATAGTTTATTACATAAAACTTTTAAGTATTTTAAATTATATGGGCGAGATTTAACAAAGCGGCATTGCAAAAGTTTAGAGATTTCACGTTTTAAACTCAGCTAGATGATAATTTAATACTTAGCGCTCAGTATTTCACATTTTTTACACGCTAGTCCATTTTTAAGGAAGTTAAAAACGTATTAGTGACATTTTTATTTTAATAACTAAACTTTCCCATATGGAATATCAATTTATACATTTAAAACTATATTTAAAACATTTCAATATTGTCCTAGTCAATAATTTAAAGCAACACCAAATAATTAATAGCAAACACGTTGATTAAAAATCTAGGGTGGTTGGTTGACGCTTGAAAATTTATTAAATCATATTTTATTTATTAAAACAATATGTGCTGCTATACTTATTACACAAACTTCAACTATTTTAAATTATATAAGGGAATTCAACGAGGAGACATTACAAAACTTTAGATATCTTTGCATTTTTTCATCCAATGAAATGCATCTGATGTATTACAAACTTTTATATCACATATTATTTATTACGTTTGAAACCAACAAGTATTATTCCTGACTTGTCTGCATGTTATTGAAATATCAAATGCGTTCTTTTATTAAAACTTTACTTTTGATTTACAGATTTGCTGAAACAACACCAAACAAGAACGGTGTTGCTAGTGCCGCTGCTACTGCTGCTGCCGTCGCTGTTGCCTTTGCTCCTAACGTTACGTCGATAAGTTTTCCTTCTGATTTATTTACACTTATAACAATCATATTTTGATAAATTCTTATATTTTGATTGAAAATATGAATTGATTTGCACACAAAAACATTGGAAAGTTCTAAGATATCTAAGATAGATTTATCTTCTTGTGATTCGAATTGCATACAATATGTACAATATTTGGTTTTTTTTTCGCTTTAATATTACTAGTGCAGATTATAAGAAGACTGATTTGGTCTTTAGTTCTTTCCATTTAGATGAGGGGGGAACGTATTAACAAAGAGCATTGCTAGCGTCTTGTTTAAACAGACATCATCTAAAGTTGGTTTGAAATGTTTACATACAGCAATCATGAATATTCATGTAAAACATTACAGTGCCTTTCAATAAAGTTAGTAAAAGATTTTACTCAAAACTTATTTTAAGTCGTAGTTGTATTATTATACTTTGTAAGTTTTGAGGTGCGTTCCCGCTTTTTTACTTCTATCAAAATTTAAATGCATAGCGGCGAGAAGATGAATTATTTGATTTTAATTCTATATTTTATACAAAATTGTTGCTCATATATAATGTTGAATATAAATTGCCATGAAAAAAGTGAGGAAACCACACTAAAGTTAATTTAAAACCTGGAAATTGTCTTCATTTATTTTTCCTTCTAGTAATACAGTAGCAAAATGACTGGTCATTTTTTATGCCTTTATAATTTGATTATGTATAAGAAGTAAAAATGCAATTCATGTTACAATTATAATATCATTTGCATTAAAACATCATTTAGATTTCAAAACTACTCATAATATTTATTATTAGCATAACAATAAATAAAGATAGCGTTATATAAATGCGACGGGAAAAAAGTAAATAATTTTCTATTCAACTATGATTTTTGACACTTACATTAACATAATTACTTTTAATCATTCAGCTTTCATTCTAAGCTTGATAAATGAAATATTTTGCTACTAGGAGTTTTGCTCATGACTTATTGAAAATCTATCACATTACAACTCTGAAGTATTTCGAAGCCTTTACTATTCTATTTCTTTTAATCTTATTATTATTATATTACATATTATATTATAAATAATCATTTATTTTAATCATAATCTTGAATATGTATTTTTGGTAACCGGACGAATGAAATAAGACCGTGCTAAATGGAATCAGTAAAAATGTAAAACTAACTCGTAATCGCAGGGCAGTTTTCTTTTAATTAGGTGACTTAGGTTAGGTAAAGAAAGAAATAGAGCATTAGGTTACGTTAAAAAGAAGAGACAGAAAGTGTTAGGTTTTTCAGTTAGATTAAAGAGTGTTAATACTACTTTGCGGTCTCATTTTGTCTGATCCCATTTAACACGGTCTTTTTTATTCTCGGTCTCAATCATCCAGGGTCTCTTTTACTCCTAGTCTCCTAAGTCTACGGTCTCTAACATCCGCGGTCTCATTATAGTGGTCTCATTCGTCATATTTTAACTTTTAACTTTTATAATGGTTAGCTGACGTTTATTGGCCATTTAATGGCAAATCCACTTTTATAATATATAGAAATTATCGCATTTAATGTTAAATTTCGAAAAGCCATTTTGATGTCCATAAAATAAATAATGCAATTGTGAAACTATTTCCAATAAAATATAATCATTTCCAAACCTAATATAAAAATGATTATTTATAGGAAAATAAATATAGAAATTTATGATTTTTAATATAAAATATCAACATAATAATAAATAGTGGTTTGAATGTAATATTTATTTTTATATTGGCTATTTGTTAATAAACTGGATAACACATTCATTACGTAAATATTTTTAATAAACAAATTGATACAAAATATTAATGATTGCACATTATATTCGCGATAAATAAACCACCAGGTACATACAATAACCGTTTTAATTTAATAAGTCTATGATAATTACATCATTTCATGTTGCAAAATTAATTGTTAAAGTTTTCACCATTTACGTTGCTTTAATTAATTCAATAAGAAAGTTGATAAATTATTAGCTGCATTAATAAATAAAAAGATGGCTCGAAAAATAATTATTTCAAACGCATTAAATATTTCAGCGTTTGCAAAAATAAGATGGAAGGGAAACAATCTGTTTTCTTGAACCAACCGCTTGGTTTAGCAGATTATTTAAAATCGTACATGGTTAATTATTCACACTGCATAAATTTAAAGCAAATTAAAAAAAATACACCGATAATGTATTTGAAATGTGTTTTAACATCAAATTTATAAAAGTGTGGTTTTTTAATAATAAGCATAAAAAGCGTAACATTTTAACAAGCAAAATTAAAAATGAACAACAATCTTTTTGAGGTCGTGCTAGCAGCATGTAAAACATGCGTATTTTTAAAAAAAATTCTAATTTAAAGGAAGTTAACTCATTGAATGAAATATACTCGACATTAGTTTCCTTTAGTATATTTATTTTAATTAAATTTGTCTAGTTATTAATTTCGGCTGCTGGTAATTTTTAATTCAGCGTTGCACATTTATTAATTTGAAATGTAACATACAATGTAAATTTAATTAAAAATGCACGGGCAATTATTAATTAAAAAATATCTGTGTAGAAAAAAATGCGTGTTTGTGTTTAACTTGTTCATTTTATGTGTGTGCGCTATTTTTTAATTGTTTATTATTGTACAACTGTGTAATTTCTTTTACATCATATTTTTTGTGTGATATTGTTTGCGGCCGGTGATAAAAATCTCAAGTATTTAGCTTAATGATATATATATATTCTATTGTGCTTTACTATATTAGGCTTATTCATAAATCAACTAGAATTTTTTTTTAACACATTCAAAACATGAAACCATAACAACACACTCTGTGTGTGCGTGTGTGAAGAAGACACAAAAACAAATTGTCCAAAAACAAACATGTACAAAACTACACACGCATTTTTGCGTTAAATAAAAATGGTTTTTGTCTTTGCCTCAGCGCTTTTTTTACTTCTATATTCTTTCGGGCTGTCTCCACTTTTATATTTAATTTTCTTTTTTGGTGCCTCAAATATTCCAGCACAAGTTTAAAGATATCGTGTATATAAAAGAAAACCAATAAGAATTTTTCAGATTTTTATAAGTTAATCTAAACCTTTGGGAAATTGAGGTGTCTGCCGCTTTCCTGTTCATGTTTACGTTAAATATCTTTAATAACATAGATGCAAGAACGCAACGTTGGTTGAAATCTTGACCAGCTTATATACGATATATAATACGAAATAAAATACCTACATTATCAGAATTTGAATGAATAATTTTTTCCCTCACTCACTGATTGCGTGTTTTATTCAATGCTTAAATGACGATGGCAACGTTTTGTTTTATGTTTGAAATAAAACGAGGTAGTTACATGGAGATGAATTTGCAGCCGCGTTACTTTTTCAACTCCCGTAAAATTTTCTAGCTCTTTTTTCTGATAATTTATTATTCTCCCTTAAGTATTTTTTATAACACAAACGTAATACACTTTTCTTGTAATTACTTATTTGTAAGATTTCCCCACTTTTTAATGTAACTAAGTTTTGTGCTGTGGGTTTTCCGACTACAAACTTTTTTTTTCTTTGTGCGCCTAGTTTTATTTTCACGTTGTAAAATAAATCTTGCACGTCGAGCATTAATTATTTTTATCATTAATTTGTATACACTTATTTCCAGCAAATACATTTTATATAATAAATTATATTTTACTAATTACGAGATTAAAGGAGCGAAGAATTATTTTATATAGCATTACAATCAGCAATATTATTATATGTTCATTAGTAAATTGAATTTATTACGTATTATAATACACACACGAATATTCTAATCTTAACAGAAAGCTATAAATAATATCTTAATAATAATCATAAAAATAATAATTAAAATAAATTGATCTGTTTACGATTGAATATGAAATATATGCGATAACATAAATTTCAACTATAGAGTATTAATTATTTTATAGTTTTAACTGTGAAACAGTTTAACTAACATATCATAATCTAAATCGTGTCTGGTGGTTGGATGATTAAAGGTCAAAGCTATTTGAGAAGGGCCTAATGCTTAATTGGTAAAGGTACTGTAATAAAGAAGATGGATATATTGGTTAAAGGTCGAGTGGCAAAACCTTAAAACATAAATTAAAGGCGATTTCGATATGACATTTGCCGTGTGACGACGGCTTGATCCTACTGACAGCGTTTTTTTCTCTCCTTTGCAATTGTTAAAAATTTATGATGAAAACGTTGTGGTTGGTCACGTCTCCATACATAATGTGTTATATTTCATACAAAACTACCTAAACTTTTCTTCAAATTGCGAAATGCACCACGTCACATTTAATAGTCGTAAATTAATAAAACTAAATAAGCATATCACATCGGGCAAGGCCAAACCATTAATTATTTCCTGCTCATGTGCGAATTAAAATTAAATGAGTAATTCCATATTGTGTCTATTAACATTTATATATATATATAGACATATATATAGGATAAAAGCGAATGAATGTCAATATTATCAAAATAGTAATAAAGCGTGATACAAATATTCGAGACAGCAACGGTCGTTTAAAGCAGTGCGTGCCTCCCGTTACCAGCCCCACTGCACCAGACATAAAACTCAATTTTACGAGCGGAAGATCAAACTAAATCAAAACTTGAAAATGCTTTAAAGCAATGTTAGGGTGTATTAAATATCTTAGCATCGAACTTTCCATTAGGAAATTCATCTGTTTAAATATTTTTACCCTTGTCCGTCGATTTTTTTATTTGTAGAGTTATTTATTTTTCAAATTCTTGCAGTATTGTCAGCCGACGCGACTAACGAACAGCGATATAGTGCTAAAAGTCATTAGAAATATAATTAGAGTGTGCATGGAACATGCAAACCTTCAAATTATGAGAACAAACTAAATTATCTTTGTGGGTCTGCAACTTTCAGTCTCGTTTTTTAATTAAAGCAGCCTAAGTTGGTGGGACAGTAAATTAATTAAGTTTCGCGAATTTTGTCATTAATTTTAATAGGAACTCATTGTGTCCGCAGTGAAAGAATTGCCTATATCAGCAAAGAATTCCACTTAACGATTTCCCATGATAATAATAATAAAACTAGTCGCTTAGCGATATTGCCAGTAGTTTAGAATTTTGTGCGGGAAATATAAGACAATTGAAGGAATATCGCGGCTTTTACGCTGCTAATACCGTGTCTTTAATAGATAGATAGAATGTGTATGTGTGGAAAAGCATTCATCAAAGAGATTTGCAATTCGCTCAGATATCGTCATTCAGCATGATGCGATTCAATGTTCAATGTTCGTTTGAGTGAGCGAACGCGTTTGCTTCCCGAAAACTACTTTGCTACACCGTGTCAACACATAAATCCTAATTACGAACAGGCTCGATATGAGCTCACGTGCCGTCACTTCAAACAAAGGGACCTAACTTCTTCCTATCGTATTGTTTTTAGTGGAGCGCGTGGTATGTGTGCTTACCGAAGTTGCGCTTATCGTAGGAATGCACCACTACTGTGGTGAACACCAAAAGAAAATAACCAATTGGCCACATAGTGCCCTGGTTTTGTTCACTAAGGAGGATTTACACATTCCATCCCGCACAAACACTTAACCGTCTCATCACATGCCCGAAAAAATCAAACGGAAAAAATTAAAAAAGTTTGAAAAATTCGTATAAATATTTTGTAATTAATTTAAATGACACTGCACGTCTTTAAACACTTTTTTTTAATTTAATAAATCCAATGGGAATCCACTTAAAAGTTGAACAAGTTCCGATGATAATAACGCTCTAACAGAATCCTCGCGAAATCTTGAATATTGGAACGCGTGTGGAAGTACACTGACGGTTTATAACAATGCTGCTCAATACTAGTCGTACGGACATCGCGTGGAGAGGGTATAAAACTAAATCACATAGCCTCAGGCACTTGCCGCCCCCGATCATGTTCTCCCTCCTCGCGGCCGACAAGCGTGCGCCCTGAGACGTGTGCTTTCGCGCACCCTCGCCAAAAGCGGCCCACAATCCTCTCACCCCTAGAACTACCAAGTTGGATGACAGCTTTGAAATCCTGCCGGTGGACGTAAACCACCTGAAGCCTAAAATAATTAATAGCCTTTGGAAAGTAGGGAATCTTGGTCCGCTTTCTTCATTTCAAACATTCTTATATTACGTATCACTTTTGTTCGAACATTTCTTATGAAAATCATCTAGATTTTTAATAATTTTCCAACATTTCTGACAATTAATCCCCATTCCATTCGTCGGATTCGTCGGACGCGTCGGAGGCGTCGGAGGCGTCGGAGGCGACGTGTTTAATCCGGTGCATTTTAATTAATTATGATTTGACGGTAGAACAAGAAGTGCGTATATATTAGTTTTGTAGGAGTTAGAGATACATTGATCGGTCCGATTAAAAGTTCTTTCTGTAGGATGCCGCAACCCTGCGCGATTGCATCAGAATGATTTATATTAACGATGTGTCCAATTTAATAGCTCCCAGCATGCTCATCTGTGTTTCTCAAATGCTTTGCCTAGGGTAGAGCATAGTCGCGGAGTTTGGAGTCGAAGCATTGGAGTGGGGGCAAACGCGAGGGATTGGGTTCGAAACATTTTTATTCCGACCCTCTTGGGTAAAATTGAATCATTTGGGGTATTTTAACATTATGGTTTAGTTAGGTCGGCACATCGTTCCAGTACAATAGATTCTTAAATTGTCGGTTCTGCGCCGCGAGAACTAATGACCAGTGGCGAAGTGTCTGCGAACGCTATCGAACCACCAAATTTGATTTCGATCCCATTAATATAGATTAGAGGAGCAAAAATTTTACCAATCAAAACAAATCCACTTTTTAACATTTCTTTTTTAATTTTAAACCAAAACTTTTTTACCAACTATTTACGTAGTACATCGTAGTAGGTAGAACACAGGCGGTTTAAATTTATACCACTCTAATATTGTTATGATTTCCTACACCATTTTGCAATGCAATGTGTTATAATGATGTTTTGTTAGTTGATTTGTTGATTTCTAGAGTTTCAAAAAGAGCTCGCTCTACAAAGAATATTCATTTATTCTGTTTATAGATTTGCTGAGCTACAGAGTAACATTCTCTGTACGCGTATAATGAATAAAAAGCATGATTTAGAAAGAGCTTTTTGTACACTGCAGTAGAAAAGTATCAAATGGCCATTGTTTTAAATTTGTGGATATAGCAATACTAACGCCATTATTTACGTGGTTACACATCTACTGAATAGAATATTAAATATTTTTTAGGTTGATGATTACGGAAAATTAAATTTTATTCTTTTTTATGGCGACAACTCGTACGTACGACTTGAAATGCTTTTGGTCATTTTTACATAATTTATAGAGCGATGCATTTTTTTGTTCGTAAAAAGATAAAGAAAAAATAAAAATGTAATTTCAACATTATAAATGATACTGTTTTCTAATAAATTTCAGTTATAATTTATATTTTGATTTAAGTGTTTTATAAGAATATCAAAATTTCTTATAACATACAATACATGATATTTTTTGGTTATCAAGAGAGACAATTTCATTACGTTTGCATTTATATCATTGTAATCAAATAATAGTCGACAGCAAATGAAAAACAAACTGAGTCTAAGTAAACTGTGTATTCTGTGTATGAAGTAATGCAATCTATGAGTTTTCAGAATCAGTTGAATTGAGGAAAAAAATGTAGCAAACATAAAGGGTTGTATTATTTAATGTTCGCTGAATAAAACACAAAACATGAAAGCAAAGTGGTTGAATTTCAACTCGGAGTATTGGTAAACCGGGTAAAATCCACGTGGCTTGCTTAGCGGCCAGCAAGCGGTTTGCCACCTCCTGCGGTCATTGCCGCACTCTCTACCCCCATAGATGGCTCAATGCACTTGAACCCACTCTTCGGTCCATTTAGCACTTCAATAAACGGAAGAAATAACTCCAATTTCATAAAACTACTAACAATAAGTAATACCATCCGGTTGCGGTCGCATCGTTAGCAATCTATACTACCTATATGAAACTTAACTTATATACACTCCCATTAAATTTATCTTTACAAATAAAACTCAAACCATTGAAAGTATAAACAATTTAACTTTTAATTAAATCATGATTTAATTATAAATATATTAGAGCAAAACTGCATCAGACACCAGCCACCGACGCGGATATTCTTAACAATATACTACATGTTAATTAAAATAAAATAACTAATTCATATTCATTTCTGCCGCTGAAAACTACATCTAAACATAATAATAAGTTTAATTAATTACACATGTTTGTTTTCACGTTACAAAAAATAATGTTGCATTAAATTATTCATTAAAACTTATACATTGTGCCATGTACATTAATATTTGAAATATAAAAATGAATTTAATTTTATAAATAAAATGATTCTAAATTATAACAATTGTAAATGTATTATATTTAATATTTTCCTGTTTAAAACTTTTATAATGTTAATGGAGTAAGATTTTTTATTTGAAAATAGTATTGCAAACATGTGCGTATTGTACATATTTTGCATTGTTTAAAATTTTATTAAGATTTATTATTCTAATTTTGTTTTCGTAACTAAGCAGACATCGAACAAAAATAATTAAACAAATCGCACATTAATGCAAAATTAATAAACAATTACATCATGTCAAATAGTTTACATGCATATGCGAAAGTAAGTGCGAATGGACATTAAACGCCGCCAAATACATGAACCCTGTATGATGATAATGAAATGCGCATTTAGATCGAACGCACTGTATATTTTATGTATTTTAAATATTGAATTTTTCATTGAATAAATACATTACATTCTGCATAGGGACGCGCGTGCGATTTGTCCGTCAAATTTGTATTGGGCGTCACTCAGTTTGTAAATCTTCAAGTGCGTCTATTGTTGTGCAGGTAGCCAAAATCCTTAAGGCGACCAGAAAATTTTATGGTGTAAACGTTATTCTTCTAAAGACTGTACAATACGCACATGTTTGCAATACCATTTTCAAATAAAAAATCTTACTACATTAACATTATAAAAGTTTTAAACAGGAAAATATTAAATATAATACATTTACAATTGTTATAATTTAGAATCATTTTATTTATAAAATTAAATTCTTTTTGATATTTCAAATATTAATGTGTCAATTTTAACATTTCGATATTAAAACAATAACAAATCAATGCATTGACAGTCTTAGATATAAATTTAAACATTCGTTTACGCTAAATCTAAAGATCTGTCTAATCAAGCAGTTCACAAACCAACTGCATATATCAAATAAATTAAACTGTCTTGTATTGCATCGAATACAACAAGACCTTTATTATATTTAAACTTTGATGCACAGTCTGAGATACTTTGTTGTGATCTAAAATAATTAATTTTAACTCGTTTCGGGTTGTTTATCAAACTTGAATGCATCATCAGTGCGAACGCAAATAAACTATATTGCCTAATTATCGCAGCAATCAAAACCCTTTTGACTTTTAAGTGTTATTCAAATAATAATAAATCAGTTAATATAAAATCAATAATAGATCTATAAGTACATCTATCATTTTAATTAGTAGAAAAATGATTAAATATTCTTTAGCTGAGTGAGTTTGTCACCTGCAAATTATGTGTTTTACATTAACAAACGTAATTATCAAAGGCATATACTCTCCTTTGACCAAATTATACAAAACTAATGGTAACTAATACAAATTTATAGACTTTGAATTCTATAAAGTATAAAGGACGGGACGATCTGAAGCTGGACTAAGTGACAAATCTGTTTGAAATTCGCATACAACCACATAGGTATTGTCAGAAAACCCTATTGTTATAAACTAAATAATAATTTTTCAAATATATTTATGTTGAAAACACAATTGAGTGTTTTGTTTCATTACGATTATTATTAAGTTAAATTATTATTAATTGATTTTAAATTTTATGGTTAACACAAAATTTATAATAATTACTCAAAACAAAGCACAAAATACGCTATTACGGTATAATTATTTTATATATTTCCTTCCCTTGATTTCTATGCATAATATAGCAATTGTAAATTTATTTTTTCCTTTAAATCAATCAATTTATTGTACATAATTTAATGCAGTGTAATATTGAAAAAAATAATGATTTACATTTAAAGTGTTACAAATGAGATATGAAAATGTTTAAATCAAATTATAGTGAAGTAGCATGATTATTTTTTTGTCAACGATATAATAATGATTGTGTAGTTTTTCCTATAATGACCTTAATTGAAAGCAATTGATTAACTGAATATGTTTTCCATTTAAATAGCAAACATCGTGTGTAGCTAAAAGGTAATTGCTTTCTACAGAAATGAAATGGTTCATCGTACAATAGCAATAATAAATATGCATATAAATTTATTGTGACATTTTTTCATTATAAAAATATAATACCAGATACTTATTCGCATAAAGATGCACAAAATGAATGCGACTAAAAACTCACAATGGTTTTAGACTTTAAAAAGCAAGCTACTTATAAAAGGAATCTGTTCAGTCGAAAGACTTCCAGTTAGGAGAAATATGCGTTATATCAATAATATTTTTTGCCATCACATCAAATGTAAAATATGTTTTAGTGGAATAATATAATGATATATGTATAATATATAAGAAAAATATTGACTGCAACTTCAAATTGATATTTTAAAAAAATTACATTGAAGCGTGTTAAAATCTGAGCAATTTGTAAGGTAGGAATAGGAATAGTGGCAGCCAATAAATATAATAGTCACAGTTAAAAAAATTGCAATTTGAAAATATTATCCCATATAACAAGCATGTCTATTTATAAATACATATAATAGAGGTATAATATTTTTATATTATAAATGGAAGAGACGTTGTGAAGAAATACGAGTATGATATTTGTATTTTTTTGCGTATTGTAAGCACGGGAATTAACCACCATCTGTTAACACTGATTAATAGTGACTAAATCGTTATTGGGACGTAATTATATGGTTTTTTTTACATGAAAAACGCTTTTACTTTGAATGTTTTTACACTCGGCTGGAATGAATGACATTTGTTGTCAACGCAATGTCTTTGGCCAGCTCCAAACAAGCAATTATAGAACTAGTTGCCTGAAAAGATAAACGTAAAAATATTGGAAACGTTAAAAATATTTAATTACACTCAATCAAATATAGAAAATATTTTCTATCCCATTTGATACAGAAATCTGTCCGAAAATAAGAGTCTTGTTTTAATTTTACTGTGATTTTTGAGATTAGAATAACTGATGATAATATAAAGACATTATAAAGAAACAAATTATTAAGTTTCAATTAGGAACTATAATTATTTACAAAAGGATGAGTTACGAATTACTACCATAAGTACTACTCTTATAAATTTTCATTGCTTCCTCAGAGCATTTTAGAGATAATTTTAATTTTGATGTTCTCTGTAACTTTTCTTTTTTTAGATGACTTATTTTATATTTATTTGACCCTTTTTCTCTTATAATACAATTTAAATTAATAAAAAAGTCTAATATTTAAAAATGGGACTCTTATATTTGGACAGGGGGAGTACAAGTTGAATGGAGGAAATATAATAATAATTACAGGTGCATTACAAAGGATTATTTTATCAATTCATAGAAATAACGCATAAATTTCTAATGATATGCAATGTAATTATAGGCAAACATGCATGAGGTTAGGAAAAACATCTTCATTGTTGCTTCGGGTTGAAGTTGCATCATAAATTAGGATACCTTAAGGGCCTCAATAATAAATTTGTTATCGGTAGCTTAATTTATACAGGAATATCTATAAATACAAAATCTAGCATGTCATTTGGTATCTATATTCTATCAACCAATTCTAGTTTATAGTTTCCGGCATGTTGTATTAATATTCACTAAAACATTGGTGGTGGATATTATTTTCATACCTAGTATACCAAATATAGTATTGTAGTATAATATTATACGTTGAATTGATAATAAGTAATTTCTATTGAAATAAAGATGGTTTTTGAATTGAAAAGTCATCTTTATCATCTGGCTGCATTACAGATAGCATACTATCGCCATTGAAGCTTTGTAAATTTAATGCATTAGTAAGAGATTTTGTCTGGAAGAAGGGTGATAGCAGAAGATGGTTAGAAAGAAACTAGGGCTATTGAATGAATGTCGATTGTCGTGCATTGTGCTCGACACTTACTGCAGCTAACCAGAGCTCAAGAATCATATATTTTTAGTAGACTTTTTTATTCTTCTTTTCCCTAATGTCATTCAAAGTGATTCTTTTACAATTACAAAGGCCTCGATTGAAACATTCTACATTTTATTCGAAAGCGACCATAAATTTCTGATATGTCAAAAGGGGTAAAATAAAAAGTTTAGATAATGAAAGGTACAACATAAAATGTAAAATGGATACATTGCAGAAATAGAGTCGACAACAGAAAGTCGTATAAATTCTATGCGGATATAAATTTTGGGTTGAATTGAGACTGGGCGTGGAACATGAGAAGTAGCAACGGCTAAGTAACTGGCAATCCACTCTCAGGACTTATAAGTACTATTTGTTGAACTGAAGGATTACAAAACGCACCACGTGTGTATGAAGGCAAGTGCTAAAAATGCTTATAATAATAACACTGATTATTTTCTAATCATTTTATTCTATTTCATATGATGTGATTCAATCCATAATGCATACACATACACATACACATAAAATACCGATGATATCACAACGTGAATTATTCGCATAGCTTCTTATGTCTTGTATGAAGTGAAAAACCATTCTCTTTGCAAACACGACAATTGCCTTTGAGTTTTTTACCACTGAACACCGATCCTGAAATCGAATCGCGTCACTGGGTTTTACTCGAATACAACGATATATCAATAGATCAGACCTTAAGATATATTGACGTTGGTCAGGATAGAACAAGTATCACCCTTAGCTATATTGCTTTCAACATTTAAATGAAAATTGATTTTTTAAAATTGAATTCTTTGCTATTACTATAGTTTGCACTACAAATATTTAATGCAATCATCTCGTTTCAAACTAATGCAATAAATTATTATATATACAATAATATGATAATCATTTTTAATTTGTTTTCATTTCATTTAAATATTAAAAATTGAATAGTGATAATTGAATTAACTCATAGAAAATACTAAATCAATAAACGACTTTATAACCATAAAAAATATATATTATCACAATAACATGCTAATGGCAAAGAAATACGTTTATTATGTTTAATTAAATATTTTTATGATGTCATAATTGCATATAAAGCTTGATTAAATTTAGCCAGTTAACGTAATTGCTAATTGGAATTTATATTTATGTTCAAACATGTATGTTTAGTGATATTTTATAAGTAAACATGTAGTGTCACTTTAAATAAGTATCTATTTTAAATTTTCCATTAAACGTTGCGTGCTATAGTGTCGTAAGCCTTCGGCAGAGTTCCAAACTATAGCTATAGTGAACATCAGGTTTATCTTGGATTTTGTCCGGTGGCGCGAGGATTGGATAGTCTATTTGAAATCATCCTTACTTCACCTCTTACCCTAAGGTGCAGCACATCCTTGCTGTACTTTCCATAGCCATGGGCAAGCATGGACGTTCCGTTACGTACTTTAGCTCCTGCACGGATTTTCTTTATACACACACTTGACTTTAAACTATAGTATATATGTGCTACTACTTACTATAATATAGATTTTGCTTCCTAGGAAACTTGATCTTTCTGCGATACGTTTCTAAGGTGACCGTTAAGCATTGAATGTAGAATTATTTAGCCAAAAGTAATATTTATTCTTTTACTTGGAATTGTTTTATTTCATACGTATTTCTTTTATACAAAGAAGTTTTTGCGCAGCCATACCTTGTAACAACACCCGCAACCTTTTCGTAAAAAATGTTTTCCTAAGAGATCACACTGACCTTACTTAACAATTTATCATTAGCGGTTTTCTTTTCTCTCGCATTATCCTAAAACATATATCAGGATTACAAATTTATTTAAATATATAATTTATAATCATTATAATATTGTAACATATTTGAGTGTTTTCACCACAACATGCATTGCACTTTGGTAGAAGCACATCTAAATAATGTAGAGTTGATGATTTAAAAGTTTGCTAAATAGTAAACTAATTTGTTTCAAATAAAACTTCAAAACTAAAACAAACGTTGCGAAACATAACTTTATTATAATATCATATACAATAATGTTCATTTCAAATTTGAATATATCAAACGAAAATCATTCAAAATTGTTAAAAAAAAACAAAGTAGACGACAATTAATTTAAAATCTTATACATTATTCGATGGATTAGTAAAGCTTGTTCTAAACTCCTGAATGAATCTTATATTACAAATCCTAACAAAAATTCGGCATATTTTATATGTTTTAATAATCAAATTAAAACTGAAGAATAAGTTATTATAATTATTTATTAGCAAAGCAAGTAATATTGATATATTTATTGAATAGGAGGGTATAAAAAGTAAGACGTGACAATTTTAAAAATTTTCAGGTGCATAAAAATATGCTCTTTTCACACTTTCTCGTTGTTTAATCAATGGCTACAGATAAGTCACAAAATCTTTTTTATTATATCTTGGATTGGCGATAGTTGTTTAGTTAATCTTTTATATTTGTACAATGCATTTATTTACTTTCATAATTGTAGAGACGGTTTACAAAATTATAATATTACCTCGATTAGCCGGACCTTTCATAACCGTCACCTCTAACAACCGGATCACCCCTACTATAATATTTAAGCATATTCGAAACATCTGGGCTTGTATGTTGACCTTCATAATATGCTATTTGGGTGCTTCTTTCTCTTTTCCACTTATTATTATGGTTTTCTTTCTGACATTCCCTCGATCAACCAACACTTATATCAAACGACAAGTTTTCATGAAAGAAATGACACATACTCGGAGTTCCACTGTATATAATAAAATAGATTTCATCTAAATATCTATAAAATTTATTTATTATTATTAAAAGTCTTCTTATGGCCGCCTAAATACAAATTGTAATTCTTCCATACGTAAACTCAAACTGGCCAGGGACATTATATCGCAAACATTTATTTCTTCGTAAATAAATAGAAAAACGGGGAAATTTTTAGAGAAGGAACCCTTTGCAGTCTTACGTCGCTGTCTAGCTGATTTGTAGCTTAAATCATTGCGACACACGACAAAATTTTAAGTTTTACCGTTACATTGGTATGTCTTCATAAAGGTGACTTTTTCTAAATTATGAACGTATTTTAGCCTAAAGTTTTCAGAGGGTCTGAAAAATATTCCCAGTTAGTATACAGGATGGTGCAAAGGATTAAAATAAAAAGAATTGTTGTCCTATTCAAACGAATCTCCTAAACAAAATAAATTGTGAAAATAGTTTTCGTTATTTTGCGTAACGTTTTTGATTATTTTCTAAACATTGTTTCAACTAAGCATACAATTTATCTCATGTTATCTGACATGCAGGTGAATACATACAACATAATAACAATATAATAATTTGAAATTTGAGGTTTATTAATAAAGGCCAATAAAAAAGTTAATATATTACAAACAGCAGTAAATATTAAAAAATGATTAATTAATAATAAAAGTGTAAACAAAACAGATTTTGTTTATTGTATGCATTTTATCTATGTGTGTATGGAAAATAATGAGAACATACAAATATAAAAATGAAATGCAAATAAAACGTTGTTGTAAAATTTTATTTTAATGTTTGCACGTTACGTCAAGGATTGTTCCCGCAACTATTAGGTGTGTTACTGGCTGACACTGATGTACGACAATAATTTACGTGATGTATAATATAATAAATAATAAATGTTGTCAGATTTGGAAATGAAGTATTCGTAGCTTAGAAGATTTGTTCCTTCAAGAATTTACCAACTAGCAAACTACTTTTCATACAAAACACATACATATACTACATTTCTCTCATTGTTGAAAGCTTTGAAATTTCGCAATTGTTTCACATTCCAACATTATCGTAACATTTAAATGAAAATAAGTGTTTGAAATAAGCAGGTCTGAAATATTTTGTTTTACTAGTTAATAATAATTACTGTTACAAAACTTTTAAACTTGTATACTTCTTAATTATTAAAACAGTATTTTATACTTAATAAACACCACATTATACATGAAAAAATTTCAGACACACCATCATATCTAATGAGATAATTATTTCTTGTTTGTTTCAATTACATATTTACATAAATGAGTTTTGTTCATTATTTTTATTCAATCATTTTTATTATTGCGATTATAATTAAAACAACTAATTGTTGTTTTTTAATTTAATTTCAATATTGATCAACGCATATAAATATAATAAAATTATGCCGATGTTTGCAGTAAAGTGTTCGTTAGTTTTTTTTTTTTAATAAAACACTAAAAAATGCATACAGCAAAATATTTTTTTAAATATTTTATTCCAATAGTAATTATTTTAAATCCTAACTCGAATTGAATATATATTTTTTGGTTCAATTAGCCAATACTGTTCACAGTATTCTAAATCCACGCATAAAACAACATAAAATAAAGAGCCCTATTGCTTGTTATTACTATTACTTGCTGCCATAATCTACTAATTTAATGATCAATACCTGTATTGATAAAAAAAGTTGAAATTACATTTTTAAGTAAAGTTTTCAAACGATTTCTATCTATATATTCGCGGCTAATTTTACCAACTTCTACTTTATTACCTACATTTTTCCATCGTCTGCTTTTATCAATTTCGTAAATTATTGTTTTGAAAAGAGTTTTATGAAACTATGTGAAAATTTTTGATGAAATGTAATTTTCCATTCACTTATATTGAGCGGAGCCTTGCAATGTTAAACCAAATACCTGTTTATACTTATCCTATCCTCTCATAACAATTATGATAGTAATAAAGTATATTAATTTTCTCGTTATTGTGTAGGAATAAAAATATAATATTCTTGGCAATAATTGCTTCCATATATGTAATTGTTATGTTAATATGCATGTATTATGCACAATACGAGTTGTTGTTTCAGTGAGTTCGAAAATTGAAACAAGTACAAAATTTTAACATGTGAAAATATATTTTACATATTATTATATTAAATAACAGAAAATATTAAATTGTTTCAAAATAAGTAAGCCTTTTAAGATGTTATTTTGTTTCAAATTGAGTGAGCTTTTGCTTAGTATACCTGTTTTCTTACATAAATGCTTCGTTTTCGATATTTATTTTTTCAAAATCAAGTAAAAGAAAAAATTTTACAGTAATTAGATAATTTAGTAATTTTTACAGTATTTACATAATTTAGAATTAATATAACTGGGTAAGTGATTCTGCTTATAAAGGTTCTTAGAATAACTTTTGTTCAAAACGTATTACGGAATTGTTGTTATTTTATTAATAACATTAAATGTAAAGAATTCAACAACTAATTTTACGATCATTTATTGTATTTTTAACAAACTAAAAAAATCAAATGTTTTCAAGTACATGGCATATTGTAATTAAACAAAAGAAAAAAAGAAAAAAATTACTAAATAACAATAAGTTTAAGGAAAAACGCAAAAGACTCACTTATTTTGAAAGAGTGTTAGTGTTATTGAAGAAAATCCATTGCGAAAATAAAATGTTTATCATAACATTTATTTATTTATTTTGACATAAACGAGATTAGAGTTAAGGGAATTCAATTAAATGTTATTAGAAGCATCAAGAAATGTGCTTGATATGTGAAAGGGAGGTTTCATTGGTTAAGAGTATCGTAGAGTGGCAAATGAGATATAATAAAAGGATGTCAATGTCAAAAGTTGGTGGACAAACATGAAACAACGCTACTTTAATGATCCAATTGTTTATTTTCCAAGATGACATTTTGAAAAATTGAAGCATTAGTATTCGGATGGAGAAACACAGCAACCTCGGAAAGAGGTTGAAAGTCAACCCCTATGGGAGTAGAGATACAATACACAGCATGACAACAAGAGATCTAGTAGGACCGTTTCAATCAGAGTTTACATTTTGCTTACCTGGATATTGAAACTCAACTGAAATAAACTAAATAATAGTTTTCGTATTACGATACTCGAAAATAGTAAAGCACTTAAATCCTTAAATGCATCTCGAAAGTGCACTTGTATGATTGTTGAAATTGCATATTGTTTTCTTGAATTTGCTTAAATGCAAACTGCGATATAATAAATTCTAGTAGATACTCTATGTCGGAATTATATATGTGAAAAGCGAAGAGGCAGAAATCATGATTTATTCGTGCCAGGTATGAGAGGACAAGCTTATCGTTTGAATGATGGTCCTTGTTAAAAATCCGTAGCCTATTAGGGTGCCGGTAGGGAGCGCTCCGGTAAAAATACAGCTGTCCCGTGAATATAGTGAATCCGCCCCCCTGCAGGCATGTTGCCTGCCGCGTGACTGAAAACCAGGGCTTAAACTTGACTCTGTGGGTATTTTGTTCAAGCCTTGCAAGGGTATGACAACAACAGTCACTGCGAGGTTACATCCACGTGCGAACGTTTCGGCATTCCTTTTTTACATTTTTTTTTCGTCTTTTTCGCCGCCGCTACTGCTCTTCTTTTCGAGAAAATGAACATCGAAAAAATAGGAAAACACTAAGTTGATAAATGAAAGCTCGGGTGCGAGACGTAACCGCCGATTAGAATACTAATATGTCAGCGCGTCGTAAGTGATTTTTAGACAATGCTGATAGTGTAAGGCTTTACATTCTACTGGGATCCCTACGAACAATTTATATGTAGAAGGGTCATTAGAGATTTTGAATAAGGGAAACAATTTATTTACAAATATGATATTATCGGATATAATACTATACAATGTAACAACACTATTATAGTGTAAAGAAATGTGTTGTCTGTTGTTCTAATTTTAAAGCAATTAATAAGAAACTTTGTATGCATTTTTACATAATTATTGATCAACTTACTACTCGTATAATATAATATGAGTTTCAAATGTAAAAAGGCAAAGCTGTGTAAAGATAAATACTATACATATGTACAAGTTGTTTGTAGTAAAAACTATTAATTGAAAAATACTAAACCGTAGACATTTATCAAATCATTACATAAATGCTTTATCTCTTTTACATAATTTCCCGAATAAATATATTTTGGAGATATGTAAGAGAGAAAGGAGGTGGAACTACCAGCGGGCATGTAAACATAAAAGAATTCTGCTTTAATCACAATAACAGAAACACTGTCAGATGTTATGATTACACTCCGTGCGTGTTCTCGCAAAATAAATGTAAGATATAAAAGCTTTTTCAACAATGAAATACATTCTTTCCTACTCTTTTCTGCACTTTTTTGATGATGATCTTTTTTTCATTAGAAAATAATACATATGAATGTGTATCTACACATTAAACTGTAAACAATAATTAACATTGTTCTAATGAATTCTTCTAAACGTTGTGTATGTAGCAATAAAGTTTTGGCAAAGTGCCCTTACGTATTTCCGCTCTGTAATACATTATAATCAAAACGCCTACCTACAACTTTATTATTTCTTATGTTGCTCAACTGCAGTATTTATTAATAGTTTGAATAACTAATTAGATACATGAATTCATTTACATTTTTGTTATTAAATTAAGCGCTCGTCATTTCAGAGAGAAAAAATATAGAAACGTTATTTAAATATTATCAACATGAAAACATTTAACGCTGCATTCATGTTAATATATTTTTATTACTTTCAGTAAACGAAATTACGGCTTTTTATTTATTTTGTTAATAAATACAACTTCTTATTTCTCATTTTCAAAAAAGTGATAAATAAGCATTTTTATTGCTTAAATTTCTTATTCCAGATTACGAATATTAAATGGCATAAAAATAAGATAAAAATATACTCTTTATCATCTATAAGATTTTTGAATATTATACATAATATTAATTGAATTAATTTAATGTTTATTGTGTTACTTTTATTATTATACATGTATTGTTTTGTGTGTGTTGCTCAAACGATCTCACTACAAATGTTGCAATAATAGTATTGATAATAATAATAAGTATCATATATTGTTAGTCAAACTTTTACTAATTCTCAATACTATATACTATTATGTATATATGTATATTTGCAATATAATCAGTATTTAAGCTTTCATCAAAGACAACATAATGCTGCTGCATGTAGAGATATTGAATATACAAAAAAGATTAATTATATGTTAAGAGTATTGTTCTCTAAAATGTTGTATGCTCGTATGACTATGTATTCTATTTGAACTAAAGTACAATCTTCAATTTGTTTGTGAAACGTCAAAGATTATTACTAACAATTCATTAATCGTTCAAGTAAACTTGTTATCAATTTCAAATAAACGTTTAATAGGAAGTGTAGTCTACACGCATCAAGTTAAACAAATGTTAAAATTGAAAAATATAATACATACACTTAATTGATTTCATTGTAGTAAATTAAAAATAAATGTAATGAAAATATATTTTATTAACCATTAAAATCTAGAAATTGTAGCAATGACGTGAAATTGGAAAATAAATCAATTATATAATTTATAGTGTAAATATGTTTTTGTATGGTAGCATTGTTGGTAAATATATATTTATTTTTTATGAATAGAATGTAAATACAGAAGTAAATTGGCAGAGGATTTTAGTTTACAAAAAGACCAATGATAGTTTAGTTTTTTGTTTAATTGCTAATATCGTTGATTGAATTTCGAGGCACGTTTAAGAGATTTCATTTCCACTTCCTGAAACACTATTCCAGACACGAAAAAGTGCAACCCTATCTTAACCATTTCGTTCACAAATGTCCAGTTATAAGCAATCAGTAGCTCGCTTTTTTAAACAAAACAAAACAAAAATATAAATAAAACGGCAGCTAAATTCAAGCAATTTTTTATTTCTTTGATACCATAAAAAGAAAACTGGGAATAAAGTAAAACGTCGTCTAAATAAAAACACAGTCCGTGTTTATGTAAGGCGGGTTCGCAAAAGCATCTTCGTTTCGTACGCCAATAAAGGCACCTTGCAGAACGCCTCTATTCCGGAAAAGTGGTCAGAACAATTATGCTTCTACTTTTTCGCTCTTTTTTTTGCGCTACTACTTCTAAATACTTATAGCTTTTAGAATAAAAAGAAAAACATCCTCACTCGCTTTCAATGCAATATATGTGCTTCTTGCTTATCGAACCCTTATACAATAATAGAAAATTAATTTATCAATATTTTAAACTTTACCATACAAAAATATTTAAGATTTATCTGCATTGTATTATTTTCCTATTTGCAGTATTTTAATTCAAATTCTACTCCAAAATACTTATACATTTTAGAATAAAAAGAAAAATATTCTCAGTCTCTTTCAATGCAATATAAGTGCTTCTAGCTTATCGAACCCTTATGCAATACAATAATAGAAAATTAATTTATCAACATTTTAAACTTTACCAAAATGTATTTGCATTGTATTATTTCCCTCCTTTACATTATTTTAATTCAAATTCTACGGCATTGATATCAATCATACGAAAAATGTTGCTCGACAGTTTTTCATTTCCGTATAAATAATACACACACTATCTGATAAAAGGATTAACAAAGAAATCTATGCAAACTAAACAATGATAAAATCTGTTTTAATTTGTGACGGAAAAATGTGTTTACTTTTAATTTTCTACGTTAAATGAATAGATCTTGTTTATATTACACGCATATCAAAAAGTTCAATCAATCTTTTTAAATGTTTCATATTTTATTATAATCCGACGTATAAATTCGATTATTTACTATTTGGTGTATTTTCTATAAGAAATTAAATTATAACTTGTTTATAAATATATCTATATATGTGTAGATATATGTGCAAGAGTCGTGTATAAAAACGCTTCTTATTTAATAAAAAGTTTGATAAGTAACTTTTTATTTGCGGTATTATATTTTCAGAAAATTTTTGTAACATTTATAGTTTATGAAAAATGCGCTCTAACTTTTGTTTTTCTTAAAGATAAAAAATTTATATTCTATAATATATAAAATTCCATCCATCGCTTATTTTTGTAAAAATCTATATTATAACATAAAATTCTGTATATCTATTGTTTATTAATAAAATTATTTAAAAATCAATACATCAGGATACACAGTCGTTTTGCTATTAGACTATAAAAAGTTGATTTTTTCTATAAATAAATCATAATAAATATTTTAATATTATATACATACAATGTTTAAGAAAGCACTTTTTCATTGCGGATTTTACTTTGAATTATGAACTATATAATAAATAATAAAAAGACGCATGCTATTTTGATCCTGAAAGAAACTAAATGCGTTTGATGTTTTCAAATCTAAAAACCGTTTTATAACGATAACTTTTCAGATATTGAATTTGCTTGATCTTGAAATATCATATTAAAATACAGCAGGAGGAGGATTTTCTAACAATCTATCTTTATAACGTATTTGCAAGAATTATTTTCTTCATTGTCTCGTACATTAATTTGTGATGTTTATACAAGAACGTAATAGCGCAACTTTACATTGTACGTATTACGTATATAACATTTCCTTTTCGATATGCGAGAGATTACCTTATGGTATTTCTGTGACAAGGAATGAATTTATTTCTTGGTAAAACTTTTTGAAAAAAATTCAGGTGCACATTGTTGTTTTCTTTCCGTTACAATTCCTCCACATTACATACCATAAATAACTTTTACAAAGAATGATCCTTTTTTCTAAACACATCACTGCACACATTTTTATTTTAATTTTCCGAAAAAGCGATTCAGATAAACTTTTTATATGATAGTCAATACATAAAAGATTAAGCTAAATATCATGCATTATAGAATTGGCTTCAATACAATATGTAGGTGCTTCAATCTGAATAAAATATTACAACATCATGTAAGGAGCTAATAATAAATGAAAAAAAAACATTAATTTTATAGTCAAGCAAGATTAGAAAGTTTTAAAGGGTTAAATTTGAATAATAATTTTGATACTTGTGGGACTACTGGTTTTGTAACATTGTTGAGGTTTTCAAAGTTTATTTTCATCGAGTTTATAGAATTAATTACATTAAAACCATGATAAACATATTTCCTTGGCATATATGAATAATATTGATAGCTTGTAAAATCTTTAACACGTGCTGAACTTGTATCGCTTTAGGGTGGATAGAAAATAATTTTAACTAATATTAAAGTGCCAAACGGATATGTTAACAGCAACCTTACAAATTAGGCGAGAAAAATGGTTTCATTAGCAAAATTGGATGAATGAAAGTACGTATATTAATTAAGATACATAGAAAGCAAAAAACTTTTCTAATAATAAATTGTTTTATGCGTCAAAATTAAAAAATCCTTTGTTTTTACTGTTAGACAATTTTTCATATCTTATAAGTAAACACCGTTTTGTCCAATTAAAATTTTCTTTCATTTTATTAATTTCACTCTTGAAATAATTACATGAAAATGTATTTCAGTTTTATGTACTACCTACTTACCCTACCATCTTTGTAAAAACAAGAATAATGCGATTTTTATTACATCTAGTTAATTTATATGTCCAGTTCCAATGTTAATTATTTATTTGAATGCAAATTCTCTTTATGTTAACGTTTACCGATATTTATAAGATTTTAACCATATATAAGGTCTAACGGAAAGTTTTGTACGCTAGAGAAGTAAAACAAGGGTAATAAATCAGTTAATACAAATCTGTCAAACAAAAATTAGTACTACCTATTGCATTATTACTGTACATTATTTTGCACTATTTTTTAATTACAAACTTTTATGTAAGCTGCATTTAATTTAATGGCGAGGGGTCGGGGATCCATATATGACATTTTTTAAATGCTTTTTTGATGAACTCTATATTTAAACCAATACACAATGTTACATGATCAATAAAAATTCATTTACAACCTAAGCATTGTTAAATAATAAGCTCTTAAAGTGCGAAATTTAGGCAATGTCTATTCTATACATGTAAACTAGCCTACAAAAGTAAAAAAATATAAAATGTAGATTTAAAAATTGGAATTATGCTTGCAAGAGGTGTTAAATACGGCCAAATACTATAGTGTAAAATGATTATTAATAAAGATCGAGAAAAAAATATTTTTGTTGCTATAAACGTACAAAACATGTCGGTAGACCAGATATAATATTTAAGAGTTTAAGATGTTTATCTGTTATTTAAAATCGTAAAATAAATGGAATAAAATTTCATATTTTTTATATAGTAATACTTTTAAATTATCCAAGAACAAATCATTTTAAAATTTATAAAATATTCATGCAACCTAAAAATGTTTCCCAAAACATTAACGTGTTGTTTATATTTATCTATTTTAGTTTGCTTACTATCTACAATATATATATATATGCCACGAATATTTCGAAAGTAATAAAAAAAATTATATAAAACTAATGGATGTATAATTTATTGTGATGTCACGTTTTATATTTGTATTTACCTTTAAATATTTTTTGTTGTTGGGTAATACGTTAAATTTTAATATTTCCAGGAGTGTAACAATTGTTTATTAATGGATCATCTAAAAACCTTTTGTGATGTTGCTTTTAAAACACCATTCGATTCGAGAAAACATTAAATAGTAATTGTGTGTAAAAATGAATGAGTAAAATATTTTTTATTTAAAGTATTCTTAATGTTGGTGTTCGATTTTGATTAGGGCCCAGTAATAATTTATTTAAGCGCAGTTCATGCAGCATAATATTTAAATTAATAACCATAAGGTATACTTTTTAGGTATAATATAAGAGGGGAAAAAAAGGGATGTGAAAATATTATTTGTCATTATGTATTTATTTATAACTCTATTTGTGTAGACTAGAGATACCTAGTAATAAGACTATGCAATATATTTGATTGCTTGAGGAAATATCAACCATAAAATCGAAATAGCTCATTGCTATTTATTATTTAGTAATGCTTTTATACTTTTTTGGAGCAATCTTCTCTCTTTCTTTAACGCGCGTATACATTTTTTTCATCATACAATTTTATGTTACTGAGAATGTGAAATGAAAGATTAAAGCATAATAAGCTTTACTCCTCAATATTTTCCTTTTGAAAAATAAGAAGCAATTTTTATATATTACACTACACTTACACTTCTACATCTCAACAGATCTCAACAGAAAAACTGAAATTAATTGAATAAATGGAGAAAAATCAAATGCCCTAATTATTTGAATATAAATTGAACTATTGATCAAGTAGGAGTAGTTACATGAGCTTAAAATCAAGTTTAAAAGAAATCTTTGATCTTTCAATTTATTTTTCAAGTCCTGTGTGAATTTGTCTTGGACAAGTGTGAACGTGCTCCACTACATAAAAGCAAACTAACCACAAACACTAAATAAATATTAAAATGTTGCTGATTTGAATAATCACAGGTTTTTTTATTTGTTAAATTGTATTTTTGAAGCATTAATAAATACATTTTTACGAGCTGCAAATATGAATTCAAATTTATATTTTGCGGTGAGGTAATCTCAAAGGTATAATTCCAACTCACACTTTTTTTAATTACAAAAAAATGTAAATAATAACGGCAAAAAATATACATGTGGATACAAGAGAGAATTTTCATCGCGTCCATCCGTAGATATTTTGATTATTGGTGATTTTTGAATAATTCAAGCGTAAAGTCCACGTTTATCTAAATATTTTTTTAATATATAAATTCCACACTCATCCGTTGATAATACACAGGGTTGTTGTTCACACACCCTCATATATACCCATACAACAAAAAAAAACTGTCTCGCGTGTATTAAAAATGTTGTATGATAAGATTGGAAACGTACACATGCACATTCACACAGACATATTCAAATACAGAGCTTAATATTTATATTACAACGTGTTTTTCAGCTGATACCAGATGTAAATCTAAGCTTGAATATTACAAGAATGTTATACTTTAAAATAAATGTTGTTTATTGCCACACACAATGTATGCAAAATTAAATACTATAATTGAAACATTATTTAACATCCTATATACTATATACGTATAACGTTTCAGAATTTAAAACACGGAAAGTACCTACATATCGTGATTTCAGTTTGTAGAATATATTATGAAGATGTTGACCCTTTTTCTTTATTTATTGCCCATTTGAGTGGAACATCTTTTTCTTAGATTTACTGAAAAATCTTAAATGATTTTTAAATTTTATAAAAATCGTTTGGCGCATTACGTTTTGACATCAAGTGAGTATACTATACGATATCTTCAGCTACACTCTGAATCGGGGCCAAGGCATACAAACTTGGAACGCGCAACTCTCAGCCAGCATACGTAAATTTTCTTGATTCGTTACATTGATATCAACTGAAATTATTTATCAATAAATTAAAGTTAAATTAACAGTTATTTCAAAAGATGATTTATATATTTTTACCACTATACATCATTTTAATCGTATTACACTCACGGGTATCTTAACTAAAGTATAGTCCATGTGCTGAATAATAAATCCATCTATCCTTAATTAGTACTAAAATGGACCATATTACTTACTAACCCATAATCGAGTTTATTACGTATATTAAAATAAATTCTTAATATATGCAATTCAACCTGCAAATACACTCTGTCCAGTAAGTATCGGGAATTGATCATTTAGAAATTCCGGTTCAAGATATTGTCAAAATGCTATTTTGTTGTTAAATTGCTACTATTATACTGACCTGTAATTTGATGACCATATGTCGATTAGTTTGTTTAGTTTGTTTAATCAAAAATTTCAAATGAGTGTTACGCTTTTTACAAACGGATACAAATAATGCGAAAGAATTGGTCTACAATTTTACATTGCAGATGGAATTTGAATTACCAAATTGCTATAAATGCTACATAAGACATTACAGTGAATTGACTTTATCAAAAACACGAAGTACCATGCATTCAGAAGCGCCCAAGATGTGGTAGAAGTATTACATCGCTCTAACCTACCATTAATGACTTCATCTGTAGTTAGCATCACTCGAAATTGTTGCCAGAAAGACAGACGATAAAAAAACAAAAGAATTAAGCATGATACGGTGTTTAAAGTTGCAAATTTGGTAAAAATGGCAAATTTAAAAAGTGAGAATGCTCGAATTTTGGGCCATAATATGTCATCCTCTCATAAGGCTTTCATTTTAACCAAATTTCTGGTTAAATACCAAGTCAATATTATAGAATGATCACCGTAATCATCAGATATGGCACCGACTGACTTTTTTCTTTCTTTAAAACTGAAATTAATACAATACCCGATACTTATTTGTATAAAAAATATACTCTATATTTGACTCGTCACTGCTCTTTGTGAATATGTTATTTTCTAGGTATTCTCATATATCAGCATGGACTATAGTAAGATCCTTTCTTTTGAAGCAAGCATCTTTACTTATTACTTAAAAAAAACAAAACTAATAGGCTAGAGCAATAGTTAGCCTAGCATTTATAAATATTGATAGAATATCATAATAGATTCTTCCAAAGTCAATTTAACTTTAAACGCACATTTTATATATATAATGTGTATTTAATTACGAGTCATATAACAACTTTTTGTTACATGTTTCAAAATTCTGCGAATTCAGAAATGAGTTATTGCAGGTTATGAAAATTATAAACCTAATTGTTATTATGAAATAAATTTAATGTTACCAATAACATGACGATTGTTTTAACCTCAAAGCAACTTTTTTTTTACTATATAATACTTTTACTGCAATTGTATATCCGTTTACTCATCAAATCCATGCATTACATTTTACAATATTATCTTATACAAGTATTGCCATCTTTAATCATCTGTTTATGTCAGTTGCAAATTTGTAGTTGCTAGCAGAAATATAGGATGTTTCATAATAATTTTTGTCAGGTATGTTTATTGCTCGTGCCGCGTAGATTTGTTCATATCATTTTATAAATATATCACATAAAATATAAAGGAAAATTTGAATTGGATTAAATATTGCCTCATTATTAAAATAATCATTATAGATTTAGTTATTAAATTATGAATAATTTTTTGGATTGTTTTGTACGTATATTTTACGTTGCGATTAGATATCTTTCGAGTTAACAAAAATAGCAAACAATAAAACTCGAACGCACTGCAGATAAATTGATTACGTAAAAATTTCGATTATATTCCGTAATAAAAAACAAATAATTTAAAATTACGAAAATATATATTGTGTTATAAGAGTAAACATTGATAAAAAATATTCTTGTCAATATTAGGCTCGTAAATTGAAAATTTAAATATGAAAAAAAAATGTAAAGCGTTGTTGTGAAAAAATACTTCCTACATTTTATTCGCTGGTTATAATTTCTTGCCGGAATGTCACCGACTATCACTACTATTTTGTTAACGTCAGTTAAGAGCAACATATTAGACGTTGATTAACCATAGGCTAAAACGTGTTGTTAAATATTTTATGATTAATAATTAGAGCGTCATGAATAATAAGTTTTCAGCAATAGTACAAATTCTGTTGAAGAGAAAACTATATCAATATATAGCTCAAAGTTTTAAAGTGTGATTGCATTTTTCCAATTTTTATTATTCTTTAAAGAAATAATCGCCGGATTAATCACAATAATAATAATAAATTATACAAACCTAACTAAATATCACTAAATTTTTTTTAAAAGTTGATTCACTTTCTTGTAGTTTCGAAATAGACATTATTTATTAAATAAAATTGTACGTCTGTTCACAACAAAAATGTGATTTATTAATAAACAATTTACTGTCTGGCTAGTTATTTGAGCTAAAAATATAGTAAACAAACTTATAATTAACACGACTGTTCAATAGAAAAGTTTGCTAATTTAAAATTGAACTATGCATGCATTATATAGACGCATAAGTGAAAATACGTTATAACTATTTTGAACTTTAATTTAATTTGATTTAATTAAAACGTTATTATTAAAGTGACTGCGGTGAAACAAATACTTGCATGAGCAGGCTGATAACTGCAGACATTTTGAAGTTGTAATTGCTTTGCAATTAATCAATCTTTTATTATGTTATTTAAGAAAAAATCTTATTTATTATTAATCTTTATATCTAAAATTATAATCATATTTGACGTTATTATTCTTTAGCACTTAGAGAACGAATAATTTTGATATAGCCGGCCTATTCCTATTTTATCCTCTTGACTTGTCACCTGCAAAATATCCGTGATATTGTTTTTTGCACAAATTTTCTGCCAAAGTCAGAAATTTTATTGTTAATATGCATTTTATGATGTATGAAAAGAAGAATTACTGCATGCAAAAAAGTAAGCCAAACATCAATATTCATAATTAAAATAAATAGTAGGAAGGTATGAATTAACTCAATAATTTTCCATTCATAGAATATCTCGCAAGCTTATGTGGATACTTTGCCACAGACTCGCATATATGGCTTATGTTTTGATAATCAACATAAAACATTAGAAATGTTTAGCAATTCACTTAAATACATCCATACATACATGCATGAAAGCATAAGAGAATTGAATTGAATTGAATCATAGCTAGAATTTGTACTTTTCATCTATAATACCCCCTCGGTTTTCCATCGATCAACAATTGCATTACATGATTTATTTATCAAGTATTGATGTTTGTCGCATTGTAACAAAACTGTCATCGTCAATAAACTTAATTTATTCGCCTTTGTTCAATAAGATATTTATTTAGATCCATGGATGTTCTTAATTTCGCTTGTTAAATAGTGATGTTCGTTTATATATTCCGTCATGAAATAATGAACGGATTCATTTAGATATTCACGCGGCTCGCCAACTATCGTGTTGTTATCGAAGACAAATCATAAAGTAACCAGTCACGCACTTACAACAATTAGGTGCCTTGTGATAGAGCGTAGATCCACGAGAATTATTAAAGCAATTTTTATTTTTAGTCTTATTAGATAATGACAAATCTAATACAAGAGAATATATATATAAGAGAAAATAAAAAGTTAACCAACTTGTTTTTGACAATATTAAGAGGATTAAGGTACTTTATTTACCTTATCTAGGATACTTTATTGTATTTTTCTTTTGAAACCATAATGAAATTCAAATGCTTCAATTTTGCTGCGCTATGATTATATACGAGTAGCGAATATAGTAAAACCATTGCAATTATTGCTTCTTGATTGGCAAATATGTTATCAAATTTTCCCTCATATATCATATATATATTTTTAACTAGGGATTATTATTCCGAAAATGAGATATTATTTGCAATTCGATATTTCGAACGATGTAGTGCTTAATAAATATGCTAATTTTCTAATTACATTTCTAATCATAACTATAATTTATACGTTATTTGTTATTATAAACTATATAAATATTATTGCAAACATGCAAAATTATTAAGTAAATATTGTGTACAATGGTATTTATTTTTTTATTTGTTTAAATTTTTTAATTCAATTGTTACATTACATAGCTCTAATTGCTCTATTGTTGGTGATGTGAAATAAAAACTTTTAATTACAATAATTTTCTAAATGTTTGTAGTAACGTTGTATATAACGTTGCGTTTATGCATTTATATTATAATTATTTCGTTAAGCGCGACAAAAACAATATTTTTAATATGATCGTATTCTATAATATGCTTTATTTATGTATTCAAAATGTAAAGTAGATAGCTAACAACTGAATTCGAAACACAATGTTTCATTTGTCCAAAACAGAATGAAATTATTCTACACCGGTCAGATTCAGTCACTGTGGGAATTATATTAAAATTACAATTTTCCACCTGTGAATGTATATTGTCATCATCGAAAATCACATTCGCAGCAAATAAAAAAACCGATTTTCTGTTTATTTCGATTTGAAAATATTGTGGTTGTTATTGGTATATTAAAATGTGTATCAGGCGAGAGGAAATAACAATTCCAAATACGCATCCATTTTCTGAAAGTACCACCGACTTAACGATTAATTTCAATACCAATTAATTACACAAGTTTCGGTGGAATTATAACGTTATGTTGAATTAATAAGCAATTTGATTTTGTGGGAGGGTAGTTTCTTGGTTTAGGATATAGATCTTATAAGGAACGTGATTTAATTGTACTTATGCAGTTTATGAAATTATCGTATATGTGATGATTAGTGTCATTAAAGGTTGTATCTATCAATATTAATAATCAGTATTACGTTAGCAATTGCATTTAATCGCGCAACTATAATATTACAATCTAAAGTAATAATTCACTTAAACTTTATTTAAACTGGCAATGATAAATAAGTTTGCGATTAAAAATCCTGCTTTAGAAATTTAGTTCTAGTCAAAGTCAATAGGGTTGCGGCCAGTAATAAAATGTTGAATTACGTTCACCAGAATATTTTTATATAACTAATCAATAAAATGAATATAATGTAATTTTAATAACCTTACTATTAGATAGATTATTTCAAATAGCTTTAAATTAAGTAAATTTGAATATAAATATGTATGTAATAGCGCGCATATTATTGGTCTTTAATACTGTTTAATGTTACAGAAAATAGGCGTCATAATTTAAGTACTAGTTTAATGTACATAGATTTTTCTTACTCAACAATTTATTTGACATTACAGCATATATCAACTTATATTATACGTTTTGTATACACATTTTTACATCGCTTATATTTATTTAATAAATTTATTATTACTATTATTATTTTACTTTTTGTCACTTTATTGTTTATTTCAATGCAGATTAGCACTCATTTTTATTCATTTCATCTTTAGTTTATCAATGCATATTAGTAAAAATACAATCATTTCAAATTTGTTGACGTATGTTTAATAATAAACAAAATTCAATAAATTAATTTAAGAAAGGTTTGTTGGAGATAATTAAAATTGAACGATAGAACAAATTCTTATTTCAGTTTCAATAAAATTGTTTCTTGTGAATCAACAATTTGTTCTATCGTTCAATTTTAATTATTATTATGGTTCCCCAAGCGACGGCAACACCAAACTGTTTTAGTTTTGTCTGTTGAAGGTTTAAATATTAATTTATTGTATTTTATTTGTAATTATTTATTTATAAGTAAGTACATTTTAACTTGATCTAAATTTTATAATTTAGTGCGATGAAGAAATGTATTGTAGAATTGCAGACAGCTCAGAAATGAGTCACAATTAATCTGCATAGACATTACTTAATATATGCTAAAGAATAAAATAGGGAAAACTAATTTATAAAAATAGATCGAATCTTTGCTCCTCAATGCAATAATTAAAAGTACTCAATAAAAAAATTTATGATATTGAAAATTACTTTCATATACAAGAGTCTTCTAAGTTTGAAAATCTTCTTCTAACTTTTTTCGCAATTGCAAAGCATTTTATCGATGTCAAACGCATAAAAAAGCAATGCATTGACCATCAAAAAATTTAATTAAAATCGTCGACCGAGAATTTCTAGATTCAAAATATATATTCTCTTGATAGATCAATACCAATATTCAAAGTTATAAAGGTAGCAGCTATTTACATATGATTTGGCATAAATAACGAATAAAGTCAATTTCACACTATTGTATTGATTGTAAACTCATTTTGATTGTATATTATTCTTTAGGAATTATAAATAGATTTTATTAGACTATTATTTATCCAATTTATTTAATACATTACATTTAATGTTTGTACAATTGGGGCGGTGTTTTAATAGTCTAACAGTTCAATACATAAGCATTAATTCACGAAACAGCAAAAATAATTTGTTAGTTTTTATAGCGGCTAATAAATATTTTACTATCTGCAATGCAATTATGAAAAATTCGAATAATTTTATAGTTTTGTTTATGCAAACCGTTATATTTATTGGCCTATTGACTCCTATAATGTACAGATATTGCAATAAAAACTATTTTTCGCATTTCAGTTAAAATTCATGATTTGTTAATTAACAAAATCGAATAGAACATTGTATAAAATGTTAATTTTGATACGTAAGCTTTGAAGTCATAGGACTATAGATGACTTGTTAGAAACTGTTATATTATACTTTATAGCTATTGGCACATTCTACCGTTTTGTTAAAAAAAACTCTATCACGTCATGCAGCTTCCCACTGAGAACGTTTAAAACTTCATTTATTAGGTCAGAAGTATTCTGCTTTATAATATTTATTCGTGTTAATTTTTATTCGGTCTGAAGCGCTTTATGGGAAAAAGAAAAGAATGTAAATCAAGAAGATAAAAATAGGAAAAGTAGAGTAGTAAATAATATAATGTTATTGAGAATACAAGTATATGTGAGCGCATCGTATGTCAGTTTTGTGAAATTTTAGATCTCATCTACATGACCGCAGGAAGCTCCGATACATAAATAGCAATTTTCCATAATGTTCCCTAACAGCACGTGCTCCATAACTAAGGATACAAAACGCGACCCCATGGTGTCTTTTTCGTGCGCCCAGCGGCAAAACAATTTCCTTCTGTATGACGAGAAAAGGTTTCTGTTATTCATTGCATCCTAACAATAATCTCTTTTGTCTCGAGTTGGTGCGTGGTTATAACTAATACTAAAATGACAAAACAGCCTAATCATGGAGCCATGGTATTAAGCATGCAAACTAACTCAACATCTTCCAAATACCCAGCTACACGCATCATGTTAGCTGGCTAGCCTAACGTTCTTGTAAAGTTAAACAAGCTCACACTAAGCAATAGTTTTTGGTCACACGAATGACAATAAATCTCTCTTTCACAGAAAGGAAATTATGCGACTTCCTGTGTATGGAGTTATGAAATACAGACTAGTATTTTTGTGGCATAAAAAAATTAATTTCATTTTCATACCTGGAAACATATCCTATGAACGTAGTAGCTTTAGAATTATGCAAACCGACTCAGTCGATAAATTACGGAAATAAGCGTAAAAAATTGTTAGGGAACGATTATACTCGTTTTAATTAAGTGAGAAGGATATAAATAATAAAAAAAAGATTTCATAGCTTTCATTATAATCACATTACTTTATATACCTGCTAGTAAAGTACAATTTAATCGCGCTTGAAATCAGATTTTTACATAATCTATATCTACATGCAAACAATTACCTTACACCTTTACTGCACAATTTTATCTTTTAACTTGAAATCAAACTTTACATACGTATAGAACGAATATACGTATAGAAAATAGACCTACTATACACTATATAATATATTATCTAGCACAATTTATTTAAAATAGGCTAGCTAAAATGCTATCTATAAAATTCACATTTAAACTTTTTAATTTGCATAAATTTATAAAATCAATATTAAAAACATTACTGTTGAATATTATATAATTTTGTATAGCCTATAAATGATTCATAGATTATATTCTTCGATGTGAATGCAAAATATAGAAAATGCATTTCTTCCATCAAATTTAAATTTTATATCACATTTAATGAGATGTTTATTATATAATTAAATATTGAATAAAAATCATTTCAGCTATCAATTTATTTTATCGTAATATGAACATCTCAATAATCTTATTAAAGCATTTCGCTTAATACATACGTATATACCTTACATATATTTTATTTTATACTTGACAGATTTATTTTAATGACATGTTTGTGAAATTATTTTTATACAATAATATTGTTGTATATAAAAGAATATACATAAAACTTATTTTATCACAAGATATGTAGGGAAGAGTGGAGAAAAGCGCAAAAATCATGAAGGGGTAATTGCGTTCTAACAAATAAAATAGATAAAAAAACTACTTATTTTAAACTCGCCATTAAATATTCAAAAATCTCATTTGTAATTATCAGGGATGTCCTGTAAACTGCACTCCATATGGATCTAAATCATCATTCGTTGCCTTTTCTAAATTCATATCAAATTCAGCTAGGAACGTCATTACCCCGTTTGACAAATTTTATTTCAAGAAAATGTGAAGGGCAATCTAGTGCAAATAATATCTTAAAATATTCAGCAATGCACAACACAATTCCTTATTATGATATATATTATAAAAATAATTTGGCTTCAATTTTGATGTGCATTTTATTGTAGTTACAACAGAAAACACGAAATATTATATGCAAGGGCTGCTAATTTATTTGTTGAGGAACCTTCGTCATTTTGCATTATGTTAGCTTACACAATGTTTACAAGGTATTGATGCCTATTTCTGATCTCTACACTTAATAATTTTTAAGATACCCAACTTTGATTACCCAAATTTGATTTTTGTACAATATGTCTTAAATAAATGTGATTCATTTTGTTTCAAATTAATAAACAATGAACATTACATTAAATATGTAAAATATTGGTTGCAAAGCAACATGAAAAATAAATTTTAATAAATTCGAATGGTTTAAAAATTTACATGCTTTTTCAAAAATACATAATTAATATGCACCAAATATAATTAACGAATGATGAAAGAAATAGTCCATATTTTAAGTAGAAAAATGAATCGAAAATTGGAAAATCAAAGTAAACGAAGAGAAGAAATCAGAGCCCTTCTACTAAGTAATTCTCGTTTTGTCCGTTTATCTTTAAATGGATTTGCATCTAAGAAGAAAGTTAATTTCGATCGCCGAAGTACTGAATTTAAATGACGTTACAAATCCGAATAACAATTTGGAAAATGTAGCTAGCTAGTGTCAGCCATCAGTAGGCGTGTAATTAGATTCATATCGTAAATATTTACGTTTTGCGAACATTCCGGCTTCACATTTAATTTCGCTTTATTTTCATACGCACAACATTTAGTAGAGAGATTATTACAATTACAGTTTTCATTTAAAAGCGCGCTTTTGTTGAAAATCATTCGGAAGAGTAAACAGTAGTCCAACGTTGCTTGCAATGCTTTAGCCGAATGTAAATTTTATATGATGTATGACAGTTTGCATGGAAAACAATGTACACTAGTATCATTACTTGTTTAAATATGTCCATCCGTTACGTGAATTAGGCGACAATTACGCATATATAATATAGTAAAATCCCAAAAGCATTTTTTAAAACAATTTGTCCGTAATTTGTTGCTTTTTTACATGGCCGCATGAGCGGAAAAATGTTACGTTTCGCACACACACATAAAGTAGATTGAGGTTTTTATTACGAAGAAATGATTTAAAATTCGCCATATTATCTAATCGATAATAAACATTTATAGTTTTAATATTGAAGTTTTATGATTAAATACTTACTGCTATATTTGCTGCAATTCCAAGAAAAAATATCATATTAATATATTGTATATATCTACTATCAATTATGTGGCAAAATAATAACATACCAATTACATGCTATCTACATTAATATTACAAATTGCTACAAAATAGTAATTACCTAACTATAACAATAGTTATTTGTTAATAAATTTTCACTCAAACATACATATGATAATAATTAATAAATTAAATGTTGATGAAATTAAATTAAATTAAATTAAAATAATTAGTTCCGCTGGTTTATCTACAAAGTTTTCATAAACGAAGCAACTTAATAAATTTTGTGCATGCATTTATGTACAACACAACTTTGAAGAAAAACATCATTGAATATTCATTTTTAAAGTAGTTTAACTGCACTCCATCATATAATTAATATTGATGATGAAAGTTAATTTGGTCAATATGGAGCCTTTTATATGCAGAGGCGAAAATCTAAGATTTCATCGGAAACAAACATTTTCTGGGTTGCTAAACACTAACACAAAACGTCTTTGTGTGTGTTTGTCCTTCCAAAACTTCTCCAATTCCATCTATATATATATATTGTATAATATTCGAGTAGAAAAATATGCTATAATAAATGAGCCAGCCTAACGAGAATCACTTGCAATAATGTCATTTAAAATGAAAATTAACATTTAGTGCGAATATTATAACATTTGATTTGGCTTTGTTAATTCACAGCCGTATAATTTATGCACATTGCATATCTTTTGTAGGATGCGACAATAGTTTCATTGATTAATCATTGGTCATATGATTTGCTATTGCTGATTTATCCAAAATGTTGCATTTACAGCTGATATGTTCTAATAGAAATCAACATTTTGTACAATAATGTATTTAAAAAAAAATTAATGATCTAACATTGTCTGTTCAAAATTTGCACCAGCTCTAATTTATTTATGTTAAACAATTATATTGTATTTTTACGTGAAGCGATTTTAAAATTCATTAATCTCTGCAATAGGATTTGAGGTATTTTTGGTAAACAACAAGTGCAATGTACAGAACGGAAACAAACAGAGAAAAAAAAAACAATTAGAAAATAATGGTTTTGCAGTTTAATATTTATAGGTCATTGTGACCTGTAGATTTATTATCCTATTGGTTTCTTCATGACCCCAAACTTCTCCTCACTCCATTACGCAAATGTATATACCGTATATTATCTTACGTGCGCGACATACACAACCCAATGACAACTAGTAAACTGTTTCCAAATTGCTTTTGTACAATCTACGGATATGGATTGTGGGGCACCTGCCCAAGATGCACGTGACTAACATTTTCAATATCTGCTCGAACCTACCCTCACTTGTAAATACTTACATTGTGTTATAGTAAATTTACTCAATGCAGTTTACATTAACTTAATAATCGATCACCGCTTACCTCAAAACGATTACGATTGTTCACCTTCCCATTTCTCTAATAAAATATTCAAATATAAAATTATGAATTTTACTTCCAACGATTATGAGTGAATACAGAATGAATGAAGAATAAATAAACCCAGTTACGCATTAAATTACTATTTTTAAACATGTTGCACGTTGGATTAACAAATAAATCTCACAAAGCGAATCATGTTGTTTTCAATAGGTCAATTAGTGAAAATGGGAATATTGTTTATTTGTAGAACAATAAGTAAAGCACTCATATTTAATGGTATTTGCAATTTAGTTTCCAATTAATTAAAATTTTATTTCATTCGTTATTATTTTTTGTTTTTCAGGATTAATTCTGATTTTCTCAAATTATAGTTGGTTAATTATAATTGAATATTTTGAGGCTATAAAGCTTATCATCCATAATGCATTAAATTATGCGAATCTATCGAATATATTACATGCAAATTAGTCACCCTTCTGACCGGCAATAAGTGTTACTTTAGAAAAAAATCCTGTCCCTTCTCATTTATAATTGAAGTCAAATTAATTCCGGTTTTTTTTAGTTCACACATTGTGATGTGTAACCAACTATTCGTCTAGTAAAACAATAAAAAGGATAGATTCAAAAAACAAAACATATTTTTGAATAAAGAAGAATACAATACAAGTTTTATGCAATAAATTAACGGGCAAACCAGTTTTGAGAGATTTAGAAAAAATATACTACAATACAATGCTATAGTGTCACTGTATTTAGAAATGTCACTAAAAACGAAACGCATACAGATCATGTGAGACAAGATTTCATATTACTTGAATACACTCGCTAAAGTGAACAACAGCAAGCTAAAATAAACTAATTAAAATTGAACGATAAAACAAATTTTTGATTCGCAAAAAAAATTTTTATTAGAAATAAAATAAAAATTTACAAAAACGTCAATGCATTTCGACCAGAGGTAATCATCAAGACTGAAGATTTCGAAGATTACATTCTATTTATATGGAAAACTATCTACAGGTAAAGACAATAAAAATATAAATATAATTATATGCAAATTAGTCACCATTCTGACCGGCAATAAGTGTTACATTAAAAAAAATCCTGACCCTTCTCATTTATAATTGAAGTTAAATTAATTTCGTTTTTTTTTAGTTCACACATTCTGATATGTAACCAACTATTCGTATAGTAAAACAATAAAAAGGATATATTCGAAAAACAAAATATATTTTTGAATAAAGAAGAATACAATACAAGTTTTATACAATAAATTTATATTACCTACTACCTATAAACCAAAAAAAAGGAATGTGCAAACGTATTGGATTTTATTAGTATTTTCAGTTTTCTTATCTTTAGGATCGGAAATATCGTTGCCCTTGACATTACTTACACTTTCTTCCGTTTACCCAAATCTCTATATCTCAAAGTTTATGAGATTCTTATGCATAGAAATTCTATCTAGAACACACTGTATAGTTTACTTAAAATAGAAAAATATTACATTAGTTTAGTTTAGATAATTCATTATTTATATGCTAAAAGCATAATAAAAATATTTTTGATATATCTAACAATGCTATTAGTTACTAGTTATCATTACAAGACTAAAAGTATTATTTTATTATAAGTTAATAATTTAGTATCCCCATTCATACGAAAATTATAAATCAATAAACGATAATGATTGGGGATTGTAATGTATATTTTATTTTATGGAATAGCGCATATCAAGAAATGGGTGATCTATCATAAAACAAAAAAATGAAATATTTTAATTAGGTGATGATATAAAAATGTCTTTGTGCTTGTTTATTATACTCAGAAAATATTGTTATAAAATTACAATTTCTTGTTATTAAATCTTATTTGAATTTATATTAGATTTTATAGGAAATCAAGATTGGATTAACTAGAAATACGTTATATTTATATATTAAATAAATTTATTCCATTAAAATAGAGATGGAGATTCTATCATGTAAAAAGAGATGATGAATTTTATTAGAATATTGAAACGATCGTTTTTAGACGGTTTGCAATCATGATTTACTAAGTGCGAACAACAAAACTTTATCTTATTGAATAAACACGGCGTACAAAGTAAAGTGAGAAAGATGTGATATAGCAATCCTTAGGGAATAAAGTTAAAAGTAATAGCTATTATTACCGGTGGGGATGTGATCAAAGTAGGATGAGATCAACCGGTGCTCCGTGAAGACACTACTATTGATTACAACGTTGCGCGGTCGATCGTACACTCAACTTCTACCGAACACCACAACAGAATATCTTTAATAATATAGGTAGGTAATGATTAAAGTCATGTCTCGTATTAACATTTTTTTCTTCTTCCCGAAAATGATTAAATCCAATACAATCCAACTCAGTTGTGATATGCGTTATTAGCTTTATTAATTCCTAATAGTATCGATACGTATACCAGAATGCGTTAGGATAATAAAATAATACTGCATTTGCCATGATTACGACACGCACTTTTTTCCCTCTTATGGGTAGCATTTTTTCCCTCAAGTATTATCATTCCATTCCGTAAATTACATTTATATTATAAATATTAATGTAACATGTGTCCAGTAATAGTAAGTAATACTTTTTATCTAGACGAAGCAATATATTTCATTAATATCAATGCATTCTTATGCTAATGTGCGGCACTTACTTTAGATTGCTTATAACAATGTGCGAAGCTAATATTATGCGAGGCAAACATTCATATCGATTGCTTATGGCACGTGCCGACCCAACGAACCAATTAGTTACACCAAAACACACTTAAAGAATGTACTAACCAAATTAGTCACCAGCTTTAAGCACGCTTTTTAAATTCCAAAGGTTGCAGTCCGTAAAACTACATTATTTCATTCGTTCGTTCGTTTATTCGTTCATATAAATACAATATAAAGATGGAAAAATGCAGCTATGCTAAGGTAAACTTTTCCATCTGACACTTTCTAATGCCATTAGGAGACATTTTCTAAAATGTAATATTGGATGCACGTTCAAAGCAAGTGTAAAATGGAGACACGTTACTATACTAAAGATGAAGGCGAAGAAAAAAAGATTCACACTAACTTGAAACTTCTCTTCTAGGTGTACTTTGGAAAACAATTGCTCGATTTTCAAGTGAAAAACACTCATCCACTAATGCCTAACTTTCTACAGACCTATCTATTACATTTCGTTCTGTGGTTTAAGAGTCTTATAGTTGATTGTTTATAGTTTTCGCAATGTTACTTTACTGAAACTTTTCTTCTCCAACATAAACAGACGCAATCTGTAACAAAATGGCAACATTTAAATATTCAACCGGAAAATTAATCACTGCCTTATAAATCATAAGACTTTCAAAATTAGTTTAAACCAAATGCAATAAAAATTTCACTTTGAAAACTGCGAATTTATAAAGGGATTAATTAAAAAATATTGCACATAATGCACATTTTTCTATTCAATTTTAAATAACAATATTATATTGATATGTACGATTTCATTTATCACACTTGTCAAGAATTTTCATATTGTTTTATTGAATTCAATCTAAATATGCATTTCCTTTATTGCATTTTTAATTAAATTGATTTTACTTACCATTCTTCATATTACATTTCATTTACAAATATTGAATGTATATTTTTAATTTTATTAAATTTTTAATGGAAAAACCAATGCATAGAAAAACAAAAGGTTAAAACTGTAACAAATGATTATATTTCATATTTTGATAACAATACAAAGGCAATTTTTACATTATTGAACTCAATCGCCAATTTAATACCATACACTCATTTATTACCGATCTATCACTAATTAATAACCCAAAAACAAAAAATAATTGTTTAATGAAATAAAAAAATGATTTTTCGATCAAAATATCAAGATAAAAATGAGTATTATTAAAAAATACTTAAAATATTGAATTTATTATTCAAATATGTTTGAATTTAGTAATTAATTAATAAAATCTACGAGATAGCGTCTATTTTATCATGACATTGATTTTGATATTCAACAGGCTTGAATTAGTTACTTCTACAATTGTTGTTTATCTTGCATCACCAAATACATCAATATCTATTATAAAAGCGTTAACGAAGATTAGTGTCTGGTATTTGGTAAATTCTTTATTGGAAGCGATATGGTGCAAACTTTTTGGACGACCAAAAAAATGCTCGTCTTTAAGAAGAGATAAGTAAAGTATAGCCTTCATAGAAGTTGTAAACCTGACGATCGAAGGTGATGTAATATTGAGATCTGCCTAACATTGCTAGTGCTGAAACATTTAGAAATTAGAACTAAAAGGAAGGTATTACGTGCTTTGAATTAAATTGTCTAATGATCGGACTTTGTATCAAGAGCTGTTTCTACTATTTTTATTTTTTACCTTAGAAAGGAGGCAACCAGTCGTTAGGGTCAATGGAAGGTTTGTAAACGTAATAGAAATTAGAGAAACGTTAATTTAAAGGTGGTAAAGTCATTCTTGTTAACGTTAATAGTTTGGCTGTTACCCACTTCCTTATAAACTTTATTGAGGAATTTGATGTATCAATAGATAAATAAAACAACAAATAAAGCAGATTAGAAATTCCGTATTTGTTCGCTGCATTCGCATCTATTGTAAATAAATCATTTTCAAATAAATCTTATTGATTCAAAAAAGTTTATCTAATGTAAAATACGGTGGATAGGATTTTCTTAAATAATATATTAATTAGTTCAATAAAAATACCCTTTATTAATATATTACAATTTGTTTAAATAATTTCACAAAATTATTAATGGAAACACAGAATACAGTACACATATTAATATGAATATCGATATTTCGACATGATATTCTTCTTGTATATAACCGGAGAATACAAAATGCAAAAGACTGACTTACGTAAGTACATAAAGTAAGTGATAAAATTTCAAGAAAATCACTTAATTTAAATATCCAACCAGCTTTTTATAACAAATACACCTCAAAACAATTATTTTCTAATAACAAACTTTTAACCGTGGACATTTTCTCTTCATTAGATATGTGTGTAAATATGGGTTCTGTTACAATGGCCAAACGGGCGACAATTTTAATATCAGATTAAAAGAACACCTCGCGGCTTGTAAAACAGGTAAGCCTGGAAAATCAAATGTAGCGAAACACATGCTTGAAAATGGACATAGGTTTAACAATGACAATTTGAAAATATTACATATAGCACCACAAGGTGATCTCAGCTAGACCCCCTAGAAACATATGAGATCAAGAAAGTGGGACCAAGCAATGAATGAGCAAATAAATTTAGGTAGCGCATATTTACTCTAGTTTTTTATGTAATTCACTCTAGAATAAGTAAAAATGTAAAAACCTATATCCATTTATCTATAACAATAGTATATAAGTAAATTTTGATATTTGATATTAATATAATATAATTTTATGAAATTATTTAAAGATGGTTCACTAAGTGAATGCAGCGAACTTCTTAAAATTTATATTAGTATTTGATGAATTTGTCTTATACTAACACGACCTCGTAAAATAAGACTCTTAGATCCATAGATATACACATATATGTATAATACATTTAAATAATTGCTTAAAATTTAAATAGTGTTTATATATGAGTAAAATAAATTCTTATCAAATTAAAGCAATTTTGTTGTGAAATTTAGTTGTAGCAATTGTGTTCAGTAGATAAATAGATTGTAGTCTTGTAGATTCATTAAAAGTTGTCCTGACATAGGTAATTTTTGTTCTATGTGCTACATTATTCCGTCTACAACCACAAAGATAAATTTCGTTTTCGCTTCACGATACCTGAATATTACATGAAGACTATAAACGGTTGTTTTATAGACTCTTTTAGTTGGTATTACAACAACTGATCATTATTTTTCTAAACGGCTACTAATTTAAATAAATTGCTAGTAAATTTATAATTTATTTTCTAACAATATATCAAATTTTCTGAAACATGTACAAAATTTATTAATTATTATATACTCGCACACACACACACATTTATACATATATATATATATATATATTGCAAAATAATAGTTTCCATAGAGTTGTGTTGTATTTTATTGTATGATTTGTTCTATGTCTGTCAAGTTCAGATGAATGAGTATTATGAATTGATGCATTTTGTTTTCAACATAAAAATAATCACGAAATCATTTGACGTTTCCGTCTTTTTTCTAATATGTTATACATTTCCAATTAATTGCTAGAGATTCTAAGTTTCCCTTTCACTTTCATAAAATGCAAAAGTTCACCAGCAAATTGAATTTCTGTCTGTCTACATATTGATAAAGAATGTTGGAAATTTGAGAATTTAGATGGATTTCAATTTTCATTGTTGAGTAACTGATATTTTATGCTCTTCAATTTTCAAACTATACAGTTAGCGTTAACTTAAACGTATGCGTATGTTTTTCTATATACATACAAATTAAATTATTAATTTATCTAATAGAAACAAGCAACTTCTAATTGCTGGTCAAAAGCACAAAGTTCAGCGGTATATTAAATGCCTGGGGATTTGCTTGAATTAATAAACAGATATTATTTTTGCGCAATTACTACTGAAATTTAACTTTGCAAATTAATTTATAAAGAAAAATTATATACGTTTAGTTAGCATACAAAGAAAAGTAACATTAAAGGCTGAAACAATAATCGCTTTATAAACAACAATTGTACAACAATTAAATATATCGTTTTTTTTAACAAATAAATTATTTATTCTTGCTTCGACAAATATTTATTTATTTGTTAAACAAATTAATAAAATATTTTTTTTACTTTCAATCACATATTTTGTTATATTATTAGATATTTAACCGGCAAACCAGTTTTAAGAGATTTAGGGAAGTAAAATATATTATAATACAATGCTATAGTGTCACTGTATTTAAAAATGTCACTAAAAACGAAACGCATACAGATCATGTGAGGCAAAAATTCATATGACTTGAATACAGTCTTGATTCACCAGAAAAATTTTAATTAGAAATAAATAAAAAATTACAAAAACGTCAATGAATGAATTTCGACAAGATTACATTCTATTTATCTGCAAAAATTATGTACAGGAAAACACAAGACAAATATAAATTATCTATAGAATAAAAATGGTGTTATTTGAAATATTATGATTATGGTTCACCAAGCGACGGGAACACCAAAGCGTTTTCCACAATTTTCTGTACATCTTTCTTTTAGTGAAATTTATAAACACAATGACACTTGCATTATATTGGTTAGCATTTTAAAAAATATACAGTTATTAGAGGGATTTTATATAATAGATACTCTTATTTTACTTTTCATTAGCAACGTTAGTTTATAAAACGTGTATATATTATTGATTTGCAATAATAAATTATGATAAAGCCAATATACGCAATATTCTTAAAATGATGTCCGTGACACATTTCAATCCACGTTAATATTAATCTGATTGCATAAAAACTCCAATGTGAGTTGACACATTCATCTCCTGTTTATTGAATAACATTGATTGAGGTGTTTTAAATGCATGCATGCACACTGAAATTGCTTAATACTTAATTAGATTAACCACCACCCTTATTTAGTGATGAATGTTGTAGATTATCGATTTTTTGACACATTGGCCGTTATGCAGAGAGCGAAATGCGGGTATTTAATGATTTCAACACTGAAAATATATAGAAAGTCAAAAACAATTTAAACGTCACGCGTTGCGGTTTAATTTGATTGCAATTAACCAACCTAAAGCCTTCTTATTCGCATTCCACGTAATCGTTTCCATATAATGGGTGAGTTTTATGAACGATGCTTCGATGCCAACGTTTTATGCCAATTGCCTAATAATAATTGTGTAAGGTTTACCTTGATACTTAAACTATACATTATTTTAATTTTATTGCAGTATTAATCCAATGTTATTGATATTTGTTATTCTATATTCAAATCAATAATTATTTTAATATAAAATGGATTAGTTCAAACCGCAAGACTGATATTGATCTCAGATGTGATTTTTATTATTGAAAGAAGACGAGAAAGGTATTTCATTTTGTGTTCATCGTTTCGTTTATTAACGCTTATTTCTAATGTTTTTTGTGATAAAAGTTCATGAAATCATTGTCTCTTATGAAGCCATTAATAAGCCCATCTCTATTTTTATACTAACTCTTAATCTGGAAAATAATGGATTGATAATTTGTGGACTCAAAATAATTCTCTAATCTAACTGAACCTTATCTATAAACAAACATTTACCCTCCAGGATTTTCTTTCTCCGCCATTTCTGTGGCAATTTTAAAAATTGCTGACAAAAACTGATATTAAAAAATCGAAACGAGGACGAAAAGTCACGCATCTTTATACACATAATCATTTAAAATTTACATAAATATTTTTTCTATTAAAATATGAATGCAATTAATATTCAATAACGTTTTGTATTTTGTATTTTTGAAAATACAGTGTAAGGTGTTGGAAAATTGTTTGCCGAAATAAGAGAAGCCCAATTTCAATATTTTTATTTACATAAAATTCATTCGCCTAATATGAATTGTTTAAGAAAACTTTCAGCTTTTCCAAATCATCTTCGATAACTTTCAAATCCCATAGGAGAAACATTATTTATATACATATCCAGAGAGCAATATTACAAGAACGTATTTTAAATATAGATTCGCCAATCTTCTATAAAAATAATGGTGGAAGCGTAGGACGTATAACAATCTAGTACAACTACATTATTTATGTATTCGTTTTTTTTTTATTTTCTAACAAATTGATTCAATTTGTTCACATATTTATGTAGCGTATAGATTAAACGCGCACATACCTAAATATGTATATGCAATAACAAACAAACGTATATTTGTTCTCATTTGATGAAATCCTTTTAAATAGGATTAGGATGAAATAGATGATTACCGTCGATATCTTGTACGCAAACAGAGGGGTTTTCATCGAAATCTTTGTTACATTTATTACATACGCTTGTTTAAACTTTGAATGATATCTCATTAAATTATACATGATGAAAAAAATATAATTTGTTTAAAAAGTAATTTGGCAGGAAAAAGTTATATAGTATAATGATTAGATCATTTTACATACTTAAATTCATCCAGAAAGTTTTACATAAGCGGTTTTTATGTCTAACCAAATGTTTCTCATGACCTAGATACAGTATTCTTCATCACTGACCTTCTAATTACCACTAATAGCTTTACATATATACCAAACATTTTGGGAATATTCGACGAGACTATGTTTGTTTAATTCTATCTTACGCTTTGACCTATTCATTTCATTTATGTCATCATCTTATTGATTATTATTTAATGATTTACTGCAGGTTGCTTTACATTTCTAAATATTGAAATTATTATATATAAATTGACAAATGTAAAATACAATTTTTTTTTGTAAATTTCACATTTTATATAAAAAGAAATTTTTTTATTATGTGTAGAATGTTAAATTGTTTCGTAATATATATATAATAAATTTCTTTGGTCCTTAAAATAACTTTCGCAATAAATAAATCTAAACTGTTCTGTGTAAAAACTGTAAAGACGCGGTATACTATTGATATTGACATTCAAATTATTGTCTGTAAATTGAGAAGTGTAAAAGACAAAAAACTTTTGTAAGTTTCACATTTTAAATAAAAAGAATATTTTTAATCATGTATAGAAAATAACTCTAATAAACAATTTCAGTACGAATATTCTATTTTATTTAAACTGTTGGATTAGTTCCTATTTATTGATGTTACTTTGGTCTTCAAAATAACTACCTCAATAATTAAATCTAAACTATTCAGTGTAAAAAAATCTCTGTCACGACGCGGTATGCTGCACTATTGATGTTGACATTTTTGAAGTTTCATCATGTTCAAAACTGATAACTAATTCCATATTAGATGGTGCATTTAAGTAAGTGTAGTGGCGTTGATGAAAGCATGTTATCCATTAATTTATATGGAAACAAGTATCGCCGTTCATAAAAAAAATAATAATTTTAACCTGCATTCCGACACACTATATGCATTCATTTTATTTAAACTGTTAATTTGGATCTTATTTATTGATGTTACTTTGGTCTCTCGTCAATAATTAAATCTAAACTGTTCGGTGTAAAAAATCTCCGTCACAACGCTGTATGCTGCACTATGGATGTTGACATTTTTGAAGTTTCATCATGTTCAAAACCGATAACTAATTCCA
>JARJDW010006340.1:0-17616 GCA_030264715.1 Adinopsis sp. GC000173 | reverse complement strand
CACATTAAATTATAAATTATGACACTTGTTTTAAGAAAAATGTCTGGGAATGCGGAAGTTTTACCCTTTTATTTATAAGTGATAACAGATTTGGTCAGTAAGGGGGCGATCATAACATATGTATGTAGTGTACTATATAGTTAAAACTTAATTAATCGATTTGGTAAATGTGCATTCGATCAACCCAGCCACAATAACAATAACAGCAACAACAGCAATATAACAATGCTGATGCAAACAACGATAATCCATCATCGAAAAAATAATACACATTAATTAATCACAACGAAAACAATCGAAGCACGATTGCGTAATAATAGCCGACGAACGAATCTATGTATGTATGTATGTATATAAAGAAAAATCGCGAGCGCGAGTGTACACACAGACACACACACACTCTAATTAGCGGCTAATTAATTAATTAAAAATTGCGAGGGCGGGCGGGCGTTCGGTCGGACGGACGGACTGGAAGGCGGATGAGACTGCGTGGCGTCGCTAATTACATCGCTTCGCTTTTATTATTTTTTAGTGTACGTATGGAAATAATCGTATAAAAATAATGGTAGTATAGTTACTACATTAAAAAACACAGATTTTTCAAAATTTTTCAAAAATTATTTGTGGCGTATCGAAATCGATTTTTTTTACAATTTGGTCAGGCTGTCGTCGTCATCGTCGTCGTCCATCCAACTACCTCTCTCTTTCCATCAGCCAGCCGTTGAAGACGTTCTTCTTCATCCTCATCATCATCATCATCATTCGCAATCAACCGTTATAGCTCGGTTGTTTTGTTTCATTTGACCGATGACCCAAACGACGACGCTCTTTTATTATCGTAATTTATACACGTTGTTGTTGTTGTTGCTATTTTTATTATTGGAAATTTTCCGTAAGTTTATATGTGTGTCGTCCTGCGGTGACGCGCTAGAAATTACGTCAAACGGGATGAGATGATGGTGATGATGAATCACAAAGCAAATTTTACACCAATCAACTTATTTTTTTTATTAGTTAGAATCTCCACAAGATTCTTAAACATTAAATTTTGGATGAGGGAATTTTTTGCGATTTTCTTCTTTAAATTTGACATTTTCAATTAAAACACTCAAAGATTTTAATTAAAATTGTTGGAAAAACGAAAAGAACACAGTTCCCATCAATAGTGGTAGAAATCGTTAAAAAATTGATGGAAAATGACAAAGATGAAAGAAAACTTGGATGAAAATCGCAATAATATCTCTCCATGCAAAGAAAAATCCATTCCAAACTGACCACTAATAATTATATTTTCCTATGTATACTGCACTTTAATAATATTGCAATTTAATCTTCGATCATTACATAACCTCAACGAAAAAAAATAGACAGCATGCGAATCGTCGACTTCATTCACAACAACGCGCATTGGTTTTGGACGAAGCGCAAAGAAGGTCAGCCGGGCCGCCAAATCAAACCAAAAATAAAAAAAAACACCGAACGTTTGCGCGATGAAGGAAGACAAAAAAAAACCAGCGGCAGCATCAATATTCGGGGGGGAACTGGTGGGCCACTGCCCTCTCGCCACACACACATTTATATACCATCACCGGTTTGGTTGGGCCGTGCGCTTTTTTCGCGGCCGCGCATCAATGACAACAGCACACACAACACGCGGCGGCCCCCCGTCTATTACGTAAAAAGCGCGACCGGGCTAGTATACGATGATGATGATGATGATGATGATGATTATGATTAAAAAAAAACATATACGAAGAAGAGGAAAAAAATGAGCGCGGCTGAGAGAGACTGCGTGGCGACGCGCGATTTCGTCTATGTGTATGTGTGTGTACATGTGTGTGTACATGTGTGTGTACATGTGTGTGTACATGTGTGTGTATATGTGTGTGTATATGTGTGTGTATATGTGTGTTCCGATAATTTAATGCTCTTTAAATTATATACAAGTGTTGTTGTTGTTGTTGTTGTTGTTACTACTTTTTTTTCATTTCATAATATATACGCGTGTGAATAAATATTGATACAGATTACTGTCATTTGCCATTAGCGTTTTGTTTTTCTATACCTATGTATGAGTAACAAACCAGCAAATTATCATATCTTTCGATAATTTTGCGCTCTATACGTTCTTCTTTTTATATATAATCGATCAGCTAATTAATTTTTTCTTTCGATTTCGCGAAATTTGATTCAAATTTCAAGGACGTCTATTTTTTTCATCGACTTCATAATTAAGTTTTGCAAAATTTCAATAATAGGTGACACAAGATACATCATAGTGTCGTTTTACTCATAAACACAAAAAGCCCAAAGCCTTCACAAAAAGGGCCCATTTTCGAAATTTAAATATATTATGAGGGCCCATAAATATGCCTTGGCCTAGGATCAGTTATACCCAAAAAAACGGCACTGCATTACAAATTAAATCGTACGTCTCCTTGCATTGCTTTCAATGGATTCAGAGAGATTACTTTTCCTTAACCCTTTCTAGAACCTGATAGATAAATGGACGCTTTAGTGACGACATCGTTTAAATTGCACATAACATATAGTGTGTTGCATAAGTTTCGATCATTTTTTGTTGTGTTTACTCACTGTTTTGTTTTTTCTTGCTTAGTTGGTTGGTGCATCATGGGCGAGCGAACTGTGGCCGATGGACCGGCCCGACGGCATGCCCGCCATCCAATCGCTGGAGGTGATGTGCGGCAAGGATCACATGGACGTCCATCTCACCTTTTCGCAGCCGTTCGAAGGCATCGTCTCGTCGAAGGGCCAGCACGGCGATCCGCGTTGCGTCTACGTGCCGCCCGCCACCGGTCAATCGTTCTTCTCGTTTCGCATCGCGTACGCACGATGCGGCACCAAGCCGGACCTGCACGGCCAGTTCTACGAGAATACGGTCGTCGTGCAGTACGATAAGGATCTGCTCGAGGTGTGGGACGAGGCGAAACGGTTGCGGTGCGAATGGTTCAACGACTATGAGAAGACGGCGACCAAGCCGCCGATGGTCATCGCCGATTTGGATGTCATCCAATTGGACTTTAGAGGTACGATACAAAATTTGCGTCTAAAAAGCATCACATAAATAAAGTTGCCTACATAATTTTGTTTCATTTCACTTGTCTTGTGTTCTAGGAGACAATGTGGATTGTTGGATGGAGATCCAGCACGGTAAAGGCCCATGGGCACCACCAGTAAGCGGAATCGTCCCGCTCGGCAGCACCCTCACGCTAGTCGTAGCCATCAATGACTATCGAGGTTAGTTCATCCACCAGACCCACCTTCCAGACTTGAAATATATAAAAACAACAATATTATTATTATTATAGGCGAATTCGATATGCGTGTGAAATCATGCATGGCCTCGGACGGTGGCGGCCACATCATTCAGCTGAGCGACGAATTCGGCTGCGTACTACGACCGAAAATGATATCGCGCTTCCTGAAGGCGAAAGGCGCCGACGAGCGCGCCTCCGTCATCACATACGCCTTCTTCCATGCGTTCAAGTTCCCCGACGCGCTCTCGGTGCACATCAAGTGTAAGGTGGAGATCTGTCGGCATGGATGTCTCGATCACTGCCAGCATCAGCCGGAAGGTGGTCATCATCATCAAACGCATCATGGTGGTGAACATGATGTCGGCATCGATTTGGGCCACTATGCGCTTGAGCGTAAGGACGAGGATGATGAGAATGACAATGTGAAGTCGACGCATGTGGTCGATGATATCATCTACGACGATATCATACAGCGAGATGTGCAGCAGGCGCATGTTGAGAGCGTCGAGGCGACGAGTGAGAAACAGCGTAAGGAGCAGCAGCAGCTTCATGAAGACGGCATCGATGTGGAAATTGATACACTACCCCATAAGGTACAATACAATACAATTTAAGTTATCCAACAGTTAATTAATTATCATACCTATTACATTTCTTTACAGGACGCATTTACAATGCTCCAAGAAGACGCCGGCAAAGAAGATAAGTTCCCGCATGGACCGCGTCACATCACGCCAAATAGCGATGAACAGCACAACATCAGCAGCGATGACATCGTAATGCCATTAGGAGCACCACGTTCCATGTCCGGTGGTGATGATATCGTCGCCAAGGTGGAGCGCATCGCAAAACGTCGCAAACGCTCCATGGTCGTATCAGATCGTAAAGTACGCAGCGCCGATGTTGGTGTGAGCGGACTGTATGAAGTCATCAGCGAGGCGGATTTGGCATTCTCGCCCGATAACAAAGCGGAAGCGGTGACCGTCTTCCAAGGCAAGATACGCGAAGAGGTCGTCTACGGTATCTGCATGCCAGTGCCCGGTTTCAGTATACTCTTCGTCATGGTGGCGGTGGCGGCGGTTGTGTCAGCACTCATCGCCGGCTCGTTACTTTATCGCTATCAGCTGCAGCGCGAGCATATCGTCGAGCAACAGGTGGCGGTGGCTACGGCAGCGGCCACGGCAGCGCATCGTAACGCAATGGCCTCGACGCTCGCCAGCCTCGTTGGCGGTTTTGGCTTCTTCAAGGCGCGTCCACCCGCCACAAACAATAACGTTGTGCCGCCGGTCCTGCAACAAAAGACTGATGATTAAAAATCGACTACAATGTTGTGCGTTGTTGTTTTTGTTCCCAAAAAATGATATGATATGTTTTATTTTATTTTTTTTGTTCTAGTGTGTGCTCAATTATTGTTTACTGATGAACTGAATTAATTCATAGTGTTTTTTTGTTTATTAATTTCATATTAATTAATAAGGGGCGCGATTGCAATATGTATTACTAGATTACTAATTTATATATAGATATATTTATCGTTTAGATTTATGTATGAGGATGATGATGATGTTGATGGTGTGTTATTGCTAATTGCTAATTTATTTTACGTGTGCGAATGAATGTCGTAATTATTGCTGCTGCTGCTGGTTTGCTGCTGGGTTATTGGGCGACTGGCAAACAAATTGGAGGCTGAATGAAGTTTAAACTTGCAATATTATCATACCTTTCAACGCATTCAAAAGCGTTTAATTCATTACATTCAATTAAAAACTAATGAACTTATAAATACCAGTTACAAATCTAATTAGAAGTTGGAAGTTGCAATATTGGTCGTTAGAAATTGTAATATTTGAAAATTTATCTTCTAAAGTATTCAAAATTGTTCAAATTATTGATTCATTCTACTGTACAAACTTGTACCTGATCCAAGTAATCTATGATTACTGTAACGATCATTTTTTTAGGTTAGAATCAACAAAATTCTTTGATATATATTACTATAACATTATATAGACATTCGAAGATATTCCGATTTTTGCAATTTCCATCCACCAACATGTAAATTTTTAGCATTTAACTAAAAGAGCATAATTATTATTTAGAATGTCAAAATTGTTTAAAACCTTTTGAAGAATCCAAGTCGGCTATGCATTCATCAGCCTTCCATGTGCATTATCCAATAATCCACAAGCAACATCAGCACAATCTAGTTGTCTAGGATTTTCCAATACTTTTTGTACATACGATTGTTTGTTTCTTACATTCCCAGTTTAATAATTATTATTATAAGAGTATATCGAGTCCTAATTAGGAATGGCGAGGCATCGTCCTCGTGCCATAACTACCACTAATCATCGCCAATTTATTTAATTTTATAACAAAGAACGAGACGACACCGGCTATTATGTTAGGTTATGATTTTTTTTGCACATTGAGTAGCAAACATTGCAGAGTATGAAATTCGTATAGAAAACACTCACCGTACACCGAATTGCATGAATTCACCGTTTTATTCACTAAACACCATATACATACACCATCACGAAAAACACAGGGCCGTATTGAGAGATTTGAAGTGTCACGAACACAATTCGCCATGTTTGTTACGCAACTCACACTGGTTTAATCAAATTTGAATCACTAAACACTATTTATTATTCATGTCGTAGAACTAAGTAATAATTGCCAAATTTAAATTCGATTTTTTTGTAATTGATATTATTGCCATTTTGTTTATACAAATCACGTTCGTTTCGTTTACTAATGTAGCTAACCTGACTTGGCGCGAAATTCAAATTTGTTTTAATATAAAATAATTTATCGTAGTTAATTTAATTTAATTAATTAATTAGGTAGGATTAAGTAATGATGATGATCAATGAAAATAAGTCGCTACTGCAAGTGTCTGATAAATATTTTGTATATGATTTTATATAGTGTTTTAATTAATAATTAATTTAATTCATTAATTAATAATGCAGCGCTCAAATTTTCAAATTTTGAACAAAAGTTGCTCAATCAAATTAATTTATATATATAGATATATATAATGTATAATATTTAATGTTATTTACTGTTTTGTTAATGTTATTTTTTTAATTCTTCATAATTATTATTAATTTAATTCTTAATTAATTATTATCAAATCAAAAAAAGACGATGGCGTGCTAAATGTGTGTTGAACCAAATTGTGAACGTTATACTATATATATTATATATAATACGCTAGGATGATTAATTTAAATATTATTTATAACATTATAATAATTAGATTGTGATGTATGTGAAGGTAGATGCTGATTCGATGTATTGTTGGTTGTCTACTTACTCACATACATACACAATCTAATTGAAATTTTCAAATATTATTATTACATAATTATCGATTAATTTAATATGATTTAAATGAGGCTATAATGATGTAAATAAAATCAATTAATAAAGTACTGGATTTTAATTAATTAATAAACATTATTTCATTCTAATTTTGATTTGGATGAAGAGAATAAACAATCAAGAAAAATAAATAAAATTTGAGGTTAATTTTTAATAAAATAATAAATAATCTATACAGGTACTATAGTACTGTAGTTTAAAAAAAATACATTTTACGTTATGTTTTTTTTTCTTGAAATACCTAAAACACCGAAATACCATAATATACAACAAACCGAATTGACACAAATAAACCATATCATCTTGTTCTTTTCTTTCAAAAAGGTTGATTTAAATTAAATAAAAAATAAATAAAATAAATAAAAAAAAACAATTATTTACATGACTTTGACAGAAAGAAGACTACTGGAGGAGGAATTAAAGGAGAAGGATGAGGATTAAGAGGAGGAAAAACTAAGCGTACTTGGATATTTTGTTGAATTAAAAACGTAATAACAAACAAAAAAAATCAATCAATCAATCAATCAATAAATAAAAAAAAGAGGTAACCTAGTTTAAAAACTACAACACGTTGAAAAAAAATCATCATCAATAAATAAATAAATAAATATATAGAATATTTCTTCTTTGATACAATGCTTGATCAAATTAATCAACAATTACAAATAAAATAAAATATGATGTAACAGTTGATTAATTGTGAATTAATATTAAAACGATCAAGCAATGTAGCACTAGAGCAGCAGAGCGTCGCTATTCTTTTTTCTTTTGGGGGCGAGGGCGCACGCACAATTAATATAATAAATAATAAAAATAAAAAAATTAATTAACATAATTAATATGGCTATGTGGACGATGTGGTGTAAAAGCATTTCGGTTTCTTGACATCTTTTAACGATGATGGGGACGGTGTGCTGCCCGGTACGATGATTTTGCTGTGATGCGGCGCGCTAAACGGGCGCAGACGCACGCACAGAAAGGCAGACATCAGACACGACACGATGAGGATGGCGAGCAGGACGACGAGCGTCGCTGCAAAGCCCGGCGTTGTCATGCAAATCAAGCCTAACTCTTCCTTAGCTGGGAAAATCATTGTGGGTGGTGTGCTCGCCAATGTTGAATTGTTATCGTCGAGCGAGAATGTTAGATCGCCGGTGGATACGACGCGAATGACGCGATTCACGCCGACTTCCTTCTCCGGATCGATGACGCTACGACGGGCACGACGCTCATCGCGCGGTAATCCAGCATGTAGGTAAGCTTCGAGAGGTAATGGTGGCGGTCCATATTCCGCACTTGCTTCTAATAGATTATTACCGACTTGATGTTGGAGTAGATGACCGGACGATGATGTATCGGCGGCTACAGCGCATTGATCCGGACATTGATAGCGACAAATTTGAATTGTACATTGGAAGTGCACCTCCATCGAATCAGGGAATTTAAACGCTTGGAAGTGTGCGTATGAAAGCACCGATGCGGAAGCTCCAAAGTTTTTAATCTTGGTGAAGCGTGACATTAATTTCGGACGTGTGACACAACCCTTCTGGTCGACAAGTTGAATTGGAGCGCGTTTACCATCATGCGCCATGCAATTCCTTACAAGCATATCGAATTTACTATCATCATCCTTGATTGCCAGCACCATCGTCATTGTCTGTCCAATTTTAACCAGTCCAGATACTTCACTCGCCCATGGTCCCTTACCGACTTGAATCTGCATCCAGCATCCCACGTTATCGCCAGCGAAATCAGTGCGCACCACATCCAGCATATCGACCGGAAACGGACGGAATGTCACCGATTTTTCATACTGATCGTGCCAGGTGCAGCGCAGCTTTCGCGCCTGATCCCATACCTCCTGCACTTGCGGATCGTACTGTATCACAATAATGTTTTCAAAGAACGTGCCCGAACCGGATTCAGCGCCATAACCGTACAGCCCATTCTCCGTATTGCCCGACGTGCCGCACGCATGTATACCGATCTCAAAGTGCGCCGACGTGCGGCCGAGTCCGGCTGGCAGATGGACGCAGTGCACGTTGCTGTAGTGCCCCTTTGAGAATACGATACCGTAAAACGGCTTATCGAACCCGATGTACACCTTCATCAGATTCTTCTCGCACTTGACGTCGAGCGATATGATCTTCGGCATGTCTGGAACTGGTGCTGGCCAAATTTCACCCCCACTAGTTCCGTATTTATCCATCGCTTGCTTTGGAGGAGGCGGCGGTGGTGGATTGAAATTCTTATAGGGCGGCGGTTTGTGGAGGCGGATGCGTGGCGGTGGCGGCGGTGGACCGCTATACGCCGACGCATGTTTGCTCTGCTGCCCTTGCTGCTGTTGTTGCGGCTTCGAATCCGGCTCGCTTTCGAGCGCTAGCTGATCCGGATTCGGTTCGCTATCCTCACGGTCCTTTGCAATCGCATGCTCGTTAATGATGATATCATCGTTCGATTGTACCGCCTCGACGACATCGATATCCTCACCGCCAGCTACCAAAGCCGCCTGCAAAAAAAAACATTTTTTAAAGTATATTAATACGCCATCTATGCGACAATAGCCCAACCGTCAACTCATCATAATCCTCATCCCTCTTTTTTTTTCAAAATTATGTTACACACGACAATTATTGCAATTTATTTGTTTGTTTGTTTTATTGTGAATGTAACGGGGACTATGATTTCTATAAACAACACATCGCGCGCTAAACAAGCATCTCTCAAAGCAAACAAACACACAACAAGCGGCAGCAGGACAGGTCACTCGGCCAAACCTTACCCAACTCGACGACGACGACTACTTTACTTGACAAGTTTTTTTCTTCTCCATCGCCATCATCATCATCAACAACAACAAACAACAATATCACATCATCACATGCTGTTATACTATAGGCTTGTTTTTGCAAAATATATACACATACACTACATAAGCGCTTATTACGCTAATAACGCATTATATATACATACATACATACACATTGCATTTCTAACCTAAAAGTGAATGTTAATCAAAGTGGAAGCAACACACAATCATTTCTGCATTTCTAGTCTGAAAAAAACAAAATGTAAGAAAAGTAAGCAAGCAAGCAAGCAAGCAAGCAGACGATATACCGTATTCACACACATATTCTAGCTGAAAATAGCTATAAATGTTTGAATTTGGTACAATAAAATCAATTCTGTAGTTCTAGTCTGGGAAAAAAATGTAAAAAGTAAGAGAGCAAGCATGGAGACCATGATGTACAATGGGGTTCATATCAAAGTGAATAAGGGTCAACACTTTTAGCATGTTTTTTATTCGCAATGAGATGAACACGAGTCTATTGATAATATTTAAGAATGAAATGTCGCGCATTTAAATTAGCAACAAATTTTTTATACTTTAAATGAAACTAATTTATAATCATTTTTTAGAGTAATCGAACTCGCTTGTACATTCGTGTTCATCTCATTGCGAACAAAATATAAGCTAAACGTGATAAGCTTCATGCGCTTTGAGATGAACACGAGTGTATATGTTGAATTGTGGCTGAAAATACGTATATATTTTTCATTTTGGTGCAATTCTATTAGCAGTTCTGCATTTCTAGCCTAGAAAAATAATTTAAAAATGCAAGCAGAGGATGTATATCTATAAATGCGACGATATACCGTATTGGTGAATTCTAGATCAGAATTTGTATATATTTTTGGGTACAAAGAAGTGACAACCCTATCATTTCCTTAAGCATTTCTTCCAGTCTGAAAAAAATATGAGAAGCAAGCGGCGGACGATGGATGTGTTGCATATGCGCGCGGCAATACAAGTATTCACAGACACACACAAATTTTTGGTGAATTATCGATGAAAATCATATATTTTTAGGTTCCAACAAGCGACAACGATATCATTCCTTTCTGCATGTCTTCTAGCCTAGAAAAAAACTGTAAGAAGCAACCAGGCAGACGATGGATGGATGGATGGATATGTTGTATATGCGCGGCGATATACCGTATTCACACACACACATTCATGGTGAATTCTGGCTCAGTATACATCTATACATATATATATGTATGTATTTTTGGGTTTGGTTGTTTAATTAACGCGATGTGGAGCACGATGCTTGCGGCAGGCCCGGACTGATAACGGTGATTTGACCGTCCGCGCCGTGAGCCACAATTGACCCACAGAGGAACATATATTACCACCACCCAAAAAAATCTTCAGCTCACACACATACACACACAGGACATACATTGAGCGTGCGATTGAGTTTTTTTCGTATAGTTTTTACTATGATTTATTTTCACGCAACACCCTATATCAAAAACATATTTTTTGGCACCTTTGTTACACATTTTAGAAACAGAAATATTGTAAACTATACAAGAAATCAATTATATAAAGAATTAACTTTGTCAACAATGCATATGTTAAGACACCCTGTAATATCTTATGCCGCAATCGAAACTATAACGACTATCAATTATAAATAATATTTTTAATAAGCAAATCTAACTTTTATTTAATTCTTGTCTAGAAAAATAGGTTTTTGGGTGAATATATAGCAAAATTTACATCAAAACCCCCTAGACCTATAGCTCCACAGAGCACCAATTGGAAATCGAAATATTTTAGTATAGTATAGCAGTTTTTCTTAATCCATATAGGCCGAAACGAAAAGTTGGGTTTGAAAGCACATTTTTTAGGTCGCATAGATTTAAATTAAGAAACTTTGTTGCTTCCTCGTGGTGCAACATCATTTTATATTAAAAAATGAAGGATTTTATTTTTTCGCATAGCTTCAATTATTGGGTCACAGCTTGTGCAAATGTTTCAAATTTAGGTCACGGCTAATATAATAAGCATTAAGAACCACTGTAGTAATGGTAGAAGTAGAGTATTTTACTCACCCCGTAGCAGACGATCAAAACGCCAATATAGATGTGGAAGCGCATCACAACACACACAAATTGCTTTGGCAAAATCTGCAACAGGAAAACAAATATTAGTAAGATACAAGTGCATTTGTGTATATTTGCTTTATCTTTACGTATCGCAGCGCATAAGCACAAGAAGCAGCGGATTAATTAAAATCTAGTTCAACATTTCATTCATTCAAACCAGCAATTAGTAAATTAATTAATTAATAAAGCAATGCATCACAAAAAAAACAAATTTAAAAAATGAAATAAATAGTTCATGAAGATCGTGCGTTACGGTGCTATATAAAATACACCAAATGTTATACATTTTTCGTAAACTATTTATTAATAACAACGTCAATTTAAGTAAAAGTTGCTAGTAAAGTATGCTTAAACGATGATGATGACGTTTTGTATATCACAATTGTAGGTTAGTTATGTCCAATTATTATCCAACAACAACAACGAGGCGAAAATGATTTCGAAGAAAAAAAGAAAATGAGCGGAAATTGAATACATTTATATATGTGTAGCATCAGCAGCATCACAATTCAAAGCGATTCTCTCGCGCTCACATCATCAAAACCAAAGAACAACAACGACCAAATTGCCCTGTTGGAACAATACGGTTGGAAAAAAATTAACAAGTTCACAAAAAACAAAAATGTATGCGATGATGTGAAAATAGTTTTTCAACTGCTGCTGCTGCTGCTGCAATAGTTTTACTGTTAAATTTCGCACCCGGTTAAACGATGATCCTCTCCTCCTCCTACTTACTGCAGAAGCAGCATGAACAGCAACCATTATCCAACACAATGATTATCTAATGCTGCGCTAATTAATTTGTACCATCGAGATTAACATCTAGCATAGTTCACTTTAATTGCATAGTTGTCTAGCTAGAGTGTAAAATTAATAAGTACAATTTGTCAAAAGGAAGTTGAATTTCAACAATTTTGTACTATAATTGGTAATGGCAGTTCAACGTTGCATGGATGTGTCGCCAAGAAACAAATATTACTTGTAATAAACATAATAATTTGAGATTTATGAAATATTAAATAAATTCTTGATACAATTAATGAATGTGGATGTAAACGGTGAAATTGAAGCTGACTTCACCTTATACAAACGTCAGATTTTAACAAGTATTAATTATTTCTACCTGTAATTAATTAATTGATATTTAAGTATCAAAAATGATAAATAATTGCATATTTTCTGATAAGAAATAATCAATAAATTTTTGATACAATTAATTTGTGGATGTGTATATGGTGGAATTATCGCATACTAACTAAGCTAAGTATTAATCAATTGAATATAAGTGCACAAAATAATAAATAAATCTTAAATGATTACATATTTCTTAATAAATTAATTTTTGATCCAATTAAAATGTAGATGTGTATGGTGGAATTGAAGCTAACTTCACCTTATACAAACGTCAGACTTTGACAAATATTAATTAATTTTACGTGTAATTAGTAGGTACACAAAATGATAAATAAATTTCAAATAATTACATATATTCTGGTAGAGTGGTGGATATAATTGCACATAATTTGTCAGGGATGTTAAAATATTAAATTGTTTTACAACAAAATTCTAGTAATAAATGGAATTTGTTGCACGTTTGAGATATAATAATTTTTGGTGCAATAAATAGCAAATAATCGTAAAATAGCAACAACACAAACAATGTTTTTAATGTTTAAATGCAGTTTCAGCGTAAAAATCTAAAGAATTTAGCAGCGTTGTAAAAATTTACCGCAAAAAATGAAATTTTCTACAACACAGCAATAGCTGAAGCAGCAGGAAAGTCAGTCATAAATAATTAGCCAAAACCGTCGTCAATAATTAAAGAAGCGACATTTTTTCTTTGCGTGTGCGTGTGTGCAAATAATAAATAAAATGCATCATGTGAAAAAAGCCACAATATAATAATATGTTAATATGGAATGTTTAAAAAGAATTTTACTATATAGACTATATATAAAAATGATTTGTGTGCATTTTAACAACTTTTTATCTTTTTTTGGTTAAATGGGCAAGCGAGCGAGCACAAGAGCACACTTAAGCAGCGCGCTGAATGGGTCAGCGGAAAAGTGACCCATTCCGTTCAACATCGCAGCAGCCAGCTACACACACACACACACACACAGTCGAGCATCAGCATCGTCATCATCACCCGCTGACCCGTCGACCTGCTGGCCGAGTAACGTGCCCAGACGCTCCGACGCCCCTCATCCATTCCATGCAACAGTCGCACACACACACACAAATACACACACTTCATGCACAATAAATTAAAAGACACTTACCTTCAAGAAAAGTTTATAGTAGTAGAAATATATTTTATTATAAAATAAATGAACTTAAAAACTGTCTGTTGTATTAATCCGAAAATTAATTGTTGCACTATAGTGTTGTATTACTACGCACCAAGACGACGACAGGTTGCACGTGAAAAGACAGGAAATTATTCAAGTACTAACGAAGGAGGAATATGAATGGTAAAATGATGGCAAGGCTGTGTTGTTGCTCTTGCTCTTCTTCTTGCTGCGCTCTCTTCGCTTCGCTCGCTCGTTGGCTCAGGTGGCACCTCTTCTCTCACGCCAGTCGCGTTTCGGATTGAGCGCGGCTCGCCGTTGGAATTCACCTGTTGTTGATGAGAGCCGGTGTGTGATGTGTGTTGTGCAGGTAGGTAGGCAAAGAAGCGCGCACGCTCTCTTCTTCTACTATCTACGCACTAGGTGAGAAGGAGACGGGCTGATAATCCGCACACAAACTACACACTATACTACTCCCCTTCTTTGCTTGCGCTGAAGACTGCTGCTGGTGCTGCTGCTGCTGCTGCCTGTGTCCACACCGACCGGGGCACCTGAAAGAAGAAGAAGAATCGGTTTCTAGTTTACTATACTCGACCGCCTTCTGACCCAGACACACAGTACACTATACACACTTGTTGTACAGTTATTCCATCTGCGGATGACGATGGCGATGACGACGGCTGGTGTATGTTGTATATGTGTGTATGAGTATGTGCTTCTGTTGTTGCTTCACCGGCTGCCGGTTTGTGTGTTGTAGTCGTCGTCGCGACGTTGCTATGATGATGATGATGATGGTGATGATGATACAGCCGTTTTTCCACTTGCTCCCATTTTTCGGGTCACACGTTTTTTTTTGTTGTTTCGTTTCGTTTGCGTTCAATCGCGCAAAGTCATTGCAATTTCAGGCAGCAGCACCAGCACGATTTAGTAGAATAACTCGAATTTCATTTAAATTTTTACATCACATTTACATGAATTTAAATGAAAAATTTTTCGTGTCTAGAATGAATGGGAAGGAAGGTTAACATTTTTGTTGCTACTACCATATAGTCAGTGGTTGGTTGGTTGGTTGGTCGGTGTTGTTGTGGCCCACATTTTCCGCACACCATCAATTCTGCCGCGCTACGACATTATTATTTATCTATAGTTGATTGGGTCGGCTTGTAAATAATTGAAATTGGCAACGATTTTACCAAAATTTTGCACTCTGGATTTTGATTTAAAATGGGATGATAACATTTTTGTCATGGTGATGTTGTGGCTCACATTTTCAGACAATCAATTCTACTACAACATTTATCTAATTGAAATCAGCAGCGATTTAACCAAAAAATTGTTGTTTGACACATTGAATTCGCTTCTTTTAATCTTGTCTAGAATATGGGATGATAACATTTTTGTTGTAATGATATGGTTTGGCCGATGATATATGGATGTACTGGTTCCCTATATTGCTAATGTATACAGTTTGATGCTGAAAAAGAGATAGAAATATATGTCAACAACGTCAACAACGTCAACAATGATCAAACTGTATGTCTATTCTACTCTAAAGAACTACAAATCTATGCAACTCGCATTACTTATACAAACGTAATATATTATTTTCCATTATTTTTGCAATAAAATATCTAAATTTGTAGGTATTTATTGCAAATATGAATATTATCATTTTATAAATGAAAAAAGTGTAAATAATGCGATAAAAATACAATTTTCGACATTCAAATATTCAGGTTTGAACCTTTTTAAAGATGATTTAAAATGAAAAAGAAATATACATATATCTATTTCACCGAATATATGCTTCAAGATTTTAGTCGACCAGTGCATCCATACATCATTGGGTGTAGTCGACATTTTCACAAATCAATTCTGCTACGATATTTATTTATCAAATTGGCTTAACTTGCAAATAATTGAAATTAGCAATGATTTAAATTTAAAAAAAAATTACATACTGCATTTGCTTCTTTTAGTTTTCGTGTTTAGAATGATATGATAACGCTTTTGGTATAGTGGGGTGTTGTAGCCCAGATTTTCAAACAATCAATTCTTCAATTCATCTAACTGAAATTGGCAACGATTTAGCCAAAATTTAACACTTTTTTGGCATTCTGGATTTGCTCCAAAATGGGAGATTAACATTTTTGTTATATTTGCATTGTGGCCCACATTTATTTATCTAGTTGGAAATGGCAACGATCTGACGAAAATAAAGTTTTCTTCGGCTTCTTTTAACATCCACTTAGTACCATCTGGCAATTGACATTGACTGTGCCTATAAGCAAATGAAATTAGCAACATATATTGTTTTATTACAGTTTATTGTATTTACCTGTTTAGTTTTTTTACTACATCAATTAAATGCAATTTTACTTTGATGGCTTTGTGGCATGTATTTAGATTCCTCTTTAGCCCACATACATTGAATTTACATCTTGTAACAAATAAATATTACTATTACAATTATCTGGAGTTATTGGCTGTTGGTAGATGCTCCACTAAGCAACATTGACACAATGAATACACCATCTTTTAAAATCATCAGAATTAAGGCAATATAGCTTCATTTCATTTACTATTTGGTTGTTAATAAAGTTGGCAATGATTTAACTAAATAAAACTTGATCTCTGATTTTAAAGAGTTTTTGGTTTACTGGAGTCGTCTATTTAACCAATCCAACTACAGCCAAGCGGGAATTGAAATCAAGCAAATGAAATTAGCTACGTATTATTAGTATTACGTGTTGGTGTTTAGATTGTATTTACCTCATTCGCTTCTTTATACATTGATTAAATGCAATTTTACTTTGACACTTTCTTTTTATTAATTGATTTTTGGCCCATATATGCACAAATCGCTTCTCTTATCAAGTGTAGATTAATTTTTCATCAAAATTATGAATATATAGCTTCTTATTACAATTTTTTTATTGGTCTACTTTTATCCATTGAAGTCGGCTGTTAATAAAGTTAGCAACGATTTAACTAAAAAGTAAAGCTTCTTCTCTGATTTTAATGAGTTTTTGGTTTACTGAAGTTGTCTATTTTAACATCCAATTACAGGCAACCAGGAATTACAATCAAGCAAATGAAATTAGCTTTAATATTTTATTTGCCTGATTCGCTTCTTTATATATCAATTATCTAAATGCAATTTTACTTTGACACCTTCTTTTTATCAATTGTTCCTTGGTCCACATTTATTCAATTCGCTTCTTTTATCAATTGTAGATGGTTTTGGTTGAATGCATAAGTACTTACTTAACATTGCATATTCTTCTCCAAGCGACATTAAGACGATATATATGTTTATATTTAATACAAATTAAGACAATTGAATACAGCTTCTTATCATTAATTTTTCATTGGTCTACCTACATTTATTCAAATTTTACTTTGACACCTTCTTGTTGTTAATTGCTTCTTGGTTTTTCATTTAGTCAATTCGCTTTATTATCAATTGTAGATGGTTTTGGTAGGAATGTATAAGTACTTAACAATACATATTGGCATATACTTCTCTAAATGCTATACAATTTCATCCAAATTAAAACAATATATGTATAGTTTCTTATTATTAATTTATCATTGGTTTACATTCAATTGAAGTCGGCTGTTTATATTCGTTAATGAAATTAGCAACGATTACATAGAGTAAGTATATGATATTGCGTGATGGCGTATTTCCCTCC
>JARJDW010006332.1:0-11995 GCA_030264715.1 Adinopsis sp. GC000173 | reverse complement strand
TTATTAAATATTTGATATGAAGCATTCTAAATGTAAGTGATCTACTGTTATTTTTATGAAGACTTCAGTTTTCTTGTCTAGGACATGACTAGTAGTTTAAAACCGCATCACAACTAAATTACATCGACGAACAGATGATGCTCATTTTTGTTTTATACAAAGATCTATAATAAAAAAATCTCACTTCTATTTCATAACATGTTGTAGTAGTATATGCATGACAAACATGTGGTTTGAAGCCACCCTTTTCGGTTTCGATGACATAATCACTACTGTATACTACCAAAAGTCGCTTATGTTTAGTCTTTATTTACTATTTTTCTTTTTTATTAAATATTTGAGATGAAGCACTATAAATGTAAGTGTCATTTTTATGAAGAGTTCAGCTTTGTTGACAAATGTTATAATAAAATTATCTTTTGAACAATTATAACACAAATATTTATTTACTCTCCAGAAACAACAACTGCGAATTATGCAAGAATACTACAATATTATTTCATGTTTAGTCATTTATTAATATCTATTTAATACATAATACATTCATAAGGCGCTTTCATCTATCGACTCTCTCAACAAAATTACTAATGTATGTAATTGGATATTCGTAACAACACATTAGCAATCAGATATTTGATATTATATTATTCCAAAAAAAAAGTAATAATATTATAAACCGACCACAGCTGCCAATATTTATCGCATCAAAAAACACATAATATATAATTAAATTTTGCGCTAGTTTAAAAAACCATACAACTACTGCTGGCATTTTGAGGAGAAGAAAGTGATCCAATAACAATGAAATAGTTTAATAGTACATTAAATTGTGAATAAAAAAGAAATTTTCATTTTTTTGCAGTGTCATTCAAGCAGCACGAAATTCAAATAATTAAATTGTAAAATCCGGCCATTAAAATATTTTCCATGCAGTAAGGAATTTCTGTGTTTTTTTTTCTTCTTACTTGATACCTAGTGGTATGCATTTTACACCAACATGATTAAAATCCTCAGATAAATAACGAGTAGGTTCAAGGCTGCTGTACATACACGTATACCTACTTACGTTCCTACAGGTGTTGTAAAAACCGTATAATATAAAATATTTTTACTCGCAGCAATTTCCAACGAAATCGCCGAAATAATTAATAAAATAGATAAAACCTTCAAAAAAATTTTCACGATTAGCCAAAATTATAGCGTTACTATATCATTAATTCATTCGACCTTAAATATAATGCGTTTTATACTACTTCCTAGTCAATTTTTTCATGATCAAATCAAAGTTAGATCTCAAGGCGCCGCAAAAGCACAATATTATTGTTACGTTAAAAATAGCATCAAAGCGATGCTGCAAAAACACACTTCAATTCATAATTATATAAGTTTTAATATATCCATACAGATTGCAATATAGTACATCATATTACAACAACGCATGCACATGTCGATACAATTGTAATGAAATGAAAAGTTAATTAATTCTGCATGGAAACACAATAATGATAAAATTCTTTTATGCAGAAAAATTGCTCTGCTGGTGTAATGGTACATTTCCGTTTTGTAATAATTCTAATTGAATTAAAACTTTCTATTATATTTGTGAGTAAAATAACTTCTGCGCACAATTGATAATTTTAAGTTTTTCCTTGAATACGATTATGCAATTTTTAATCAAATTTAATTGATGATTATTTTACAGCTTATAAAGCGTGTCCGAATAATTGACATTATAAAAAGTGTGTATATTACACATTGTATTAGGTTGCTGCATAATTATTGCGGCTTTTTTTCGCGTTATTGTTTTCTTATAAAAATTGGCAACCTTCTTTCTTTCAGAAACAAAAATACGTACCGAAAATCATCTTATGTGCGAATATAAAGATGATTTTTGGTATTCATTTTTGTTTCTGAAAGAGAGAAGATTACTTTTATGAAAAAATAATAAACAAAACGTCAATTTTTATTAGAAAACAATAGCGCGAATAAAAGTCTCAAGAATTATGCTTAAAAAATTAGATTATTATTTCCTCAGTTAAAAGAAATTTTTAAAGACTTAATTAATAATAACACGTTTTTTACTTACGGACAAAGTTTTAGAGAACGGATTGAACTTCAAGGTACTTACTCTGAAAATAAAAAATTAATAATTAATTAATGTAATTTAAAAATTAATAATTAATATACTAGCAAAGTCAATAAAATTTAATACGACGTAAAATCAGGCCAAGCAATTCTAAAATGATAATAAAGAACGTCGTCGCATGAATTACAATCGATAATAATTCGAGATATGAAGCGCGCTACTTGATGTATAATTAAAAAAAAGGCAACATTTATCTATAATTAACCCAAATGAAATCAAATCGAGGCAGACAAATAAATTAATGCAATTACAATAATTGTCTTTATTTACTTATTACAAAGCACTTTGAAATAAAAAAAATGGATCAATGATATTATCAATATCAATTATTGCGACACCTTTAAATTGTGTATAAGTCATTGATTGATAGACAATAAAATTGTTGTTGTGCTAGTATTGTATGCTGATTACTATGCAATTATTTTATTAATTGGATACTTAACAGTTAGGAGTACTGTAAATAGCTATTCAAGTATGTTTCAATGATGTACGATCAATTTGCATATCTACAAATATGGATAAAGAAAAGCATGTTGGTACATTTAATATGCAATTAAATATTTTTTGCGCAAATACGTCCAAAAACTACAATAACAGATTTTGACTATAATTTTTTTACGACCACATCATAATTATAATTGAATTACGCAAGAATGATAAATTATTTTTCAAAAAAAATCTATAGCAATTATATTAAATTGCAGATTTTATAAATTACCAATTAATATATTAACACACTTTAATTTAATTAAAACTTGCTTTCTCTACGTTGCTTAAATTGTTATTACCTTAAATTAAACGCAATGAACATTAATATAAAAAAAAACGTGAAAAAATGATTCTAATTGAAAAACTAGTTTATTAATTGGTTATTATTGTAACACTTTAACACAGCCGATTATCGTGTTTTTTCACGCAAATTGAGCAGAAATAATTTGTAATAATCAATCTATCATAGTTTGAATATGCCCTGTTTTTGTGCAACATAATTAGTTTCATTAATATTTATGAAATATTGCCAAATTGATTTGAAATAGCAAAGCGCGATTGCGTTATGAATTTTTAATTTATTTGAAAATATTTTTGTGCTTTTACGATCCCCAGACAGCTCACTATAAATGTTTTTATGCTAAATAATAAATAATTTGACGTGACTAAAAACATTTATATAAAAAAATTGAAAACAATAGGAATGCAAACTGATATATTGTATGTTACATGTAAATTGGAAATTATAAATAATATGATTCGTCATTTTTTCTATAGTAAACAGGAAATAATATTCTTCAATTTCCTTGAGCTTGCAAAAGTATTATTTTTTATATAATATATAAAAAAAAAGGTTTTTCTTACTGAATTTTGTTGTGTAATAAATCACCTGATTCACATGCATATGCATGCAATAACAGTACAATGGAAAAGACACATTTAAATTAAACTAGACCATCAACGAACATTTTTATCAGTGCACGATAAAATTACACGCTTTAATGATAATTTCCTAGCCATTGTTGCTTTTAACCTTCTTTCAATGCGTTTTACAACTTTTTTTGCATCGTTATTGTCTTAAAATTTGTATGAAAAAAAAGCAACTATATGATGATGCATCTTATCGCAGTACGAAATAATTAAGCTGCTTTTTAAAATGAGGCCTTCTTTTTCTATTGTTATTAATAATAATTATACTGTTATGCGGTGTAGTTGTGAATTAACCACCACGCTACAAACAAGTATTTTACGTCAATATTTTTTAATAGTAAATGCAATTTATATTATCTGCTAGTTAGCAATAAACAGGAAATGTCAAGATTAGTTAATATTTACTCTTATCGCAAATTCATTGCGTACTATAATTAAAAAGTTGTGTTGTTTTTGTCGGTAGTTGATGATCAATAAATTATTTCAACGAGCTTCATTTATACTTTATATTGTAAAAATTTGCATAATTTAATTATGAATGCAAAATTAATTAACAAAATTATAAACCGAATTAAATCCACGTATTAAATTACACAATTTTGTTAAATGCTTATACTTTAATTAGAAAAAAAATGAAGAGTTAATTTGATTAAGTTACATAATAAATAAATATCGATACTTTCGTAACAATATTGTGAATATTCATTTTGAGTTCGATGAAGTTTTTTACCGGCTTAACATGCTGATGGATTATTTTAACACACACGATCGAGTCACGATTCTTCAATATTTTTCTAATACTTTAAATTAACATTTTGCTTTTACGCTGTACGTACTTACATAGTTGGTAATTATAATAGTAGCTTGGTCATCAATTTTCGCCAAAAAAGAGCTACACCATGATAATTCAATAAACCTACCGTGAAATGTATATAAATATTATAAATTATGTAAATCAAACTCTTCACGCTTCACGATTTTTAAATAATATTGCGCAATTTAACAATAATACAACTGATTTTAATTTCAAAATAGATTGTTTCGATCGCTACTTCAAACAACAAGAATATCTTCATTACTGCATTATTTCTACAGACAGATAAATATTACAAATATTTGTTTTATTATTGATATCATTGTTAAGTTTTGAAATGCGAAAGATTGTGAAAGTAGTAGATACATACTTATAGATTTTGTTAATCAATTTTTACGAGTTTTTAATCAAAGTGGAAATGCTCATAAAATCGTACACATATTATAATTTAACTCATTAAATTCTCGCATTCATAATTAACGTTACAATTATTTTAGCTCAGCTACTTCAATGCCTTTGATAATTATAATAATTTCACTTTCAAAGCAGCAGTGCTATTGAGTAAGAAAATTTTCAAAGACAATATAAGAATCTCTAAGTACATATAATATAATGCATATTCACAAAAGCATATAAAATCGTTTGTGATAATAAATGTTTTATATTTTGAAGAAGCAATAAAAATGCTTTAAAGTTAAAAACAAACATAAAAATGTATGATATAGGTATTTATGTCGATAGGAGTGGAAAAAAATTACATTTTTCGAGATCAGAATGCTGCAAATTGACTTTTCCCAAGTGAGAGATACATTATGTTCTGTGTTTATGCTTTTACACAAATAATAATTAAATAAACAAACAAAATGTAACAAATTTAATGACATCCATTATGTGGCATTTAAAGATGGTGCCTATATACATTCTTGCATTGATTTAAACCTGATCCTTAGTGATCAGTACAGAGTAACCAACTCAAAAAATACAATTACCAACCCGTCATCCCAATAATGTTATTACATGTATTGTTTATTACTGACAACTTAGTAAACGCATAGATTTCATGATCACAACACGTTGCATAAAGTTGTCAATGCAATACATTGGTGCAAAATATACTATACATTTTTATAAAATTGTTCTGCATATCTCTATTATTGTCTTTGTATAATGTCATCTGCTAAATATGAATGATAAATAAATCAATAAACAATTTTATTTATGAATGCACATAAATAAACACAACTATGAAAAATATTTTGATGCGTGTTGTATGCATACGAAGAATACAAAAAAATTGATTTGTCACAAGTACCCTTCAAAAATGTCAGTGGTATTCATGATGGAATAAGAAAATCAATACAACGACACAAAGTAGAAATAACATAACTCACACTACAAATAAACACAGTACAAAACGCACATCGGCGATTAAATTGGAATTTTAATTAGTTTTTGTTATTAAACGGTGTGTCATGTGTGCTCGTTTAGTCTGCTTTTAATTAAACACAAATTACCTGAATACCAACCACACGATTTTTTACATGAGTGTGTGCATTGAATATCATTTAGTCGCATATTTTTATTGTTTGTTATAACGTATTTACTTCACCTTTCTCCGAAAACGAAAATTATTACAAAGATTAAGGTTATGTGTTTTAATAATGAATCTATTGTGTTTGTATAATAAGTTTTGTGCTTCCGTCATTAATGACGTTAATTTTCTTTTTTTGTATGGAAATGCTGAATCACTATAGTCTTGCGTACTTAATACTCATAGAATTTTTTTAGCTGGAAGTATACGAAAATTAGCAACAAGGTGGCTAAAGTGTAATTAGAGCACAAATTAAATTTCTTTTCACACTATTATTGTAAAAATTGCTAAAACGTCTATGTTTTTGGCACATTCATAAGAAGTAAGCATCTAGAAATACAGAAAATATCGCTAGTAGTTAATTAAAAAAAAAGATGGCATTTTTTTGAATTTAGAAATACAGAAAACTAAAAAACCATCTTTCACTATATATATTATGTCTACCGGAAAGATCTGTCTGTTTATAGAATGCAACAAAAATATTTTTTCTCTTATAATACATATTTATTTTACACTATAGTGTCTATCCTTATTTAAGATCTCTTGCAAGCATAATTCCAATTTTTAAATATTGATTTTATATTTCTTTTACTTTTGTAGGCTAATTTACATGTTCAGAATAGACACTGCCTCAACTCCGCACTTTAAGAGCTCACTATTTGACAATGCTACGTTGTAAATAAATTTTTACTGATTATGTAATATTATATGTTTAAATGTACAATTTATAAAAAAAAAACTTCAAAAAATGTATTATATGAGTTCCTCACCCCAAGCCTTCAAGTTTAATACTGTTTAAATAAAAGTTTGCAATTAAAAAAATTGGTGCGTAATAATATACAGTAAGAATGCAATAGATGTCACTGATTTTTGTTTGAAAAATTGGTATTAACTGATTTATTACCATTGTTTTATTTCTTAAGCGGACAGAACTTTCAAGTAGACCTAATATATATATATATATATGGTCAATTTTTCTATTTATAAATTAGTCCAAATATAATGCCAAAATACGCACAATCAAATAATATTTAATAAACCAACAAGCAAGTGTTTTTATTAGTAATTTAAATTCTAGTAACTATGTTGTTATTTACTAATGCAAGGCATCTGTTTTGACATTGCATAATCTTTGACTCATTAGAAAAAACAACTATGGCAATTAAAAAAAATAATTTATATTTTAATGCGATAAATATGCACAATGTAATTAAAATCAAAGTTCAAGTCTAAAGCAATTTTTTTGTAATTGATCTAAGTTTAAAACAGATTCAAATTTAGTAATAAAATAAAGTGTTTAAAGCAATTAAGCAACTTTAACAACTCATATAAAGCGACTTATCTAGATTATAACCAAGCTCCTAATATTTCACACCACATTAAATTGACAACATAAGTGATGACGTCAGATTTCCTTCTTGTATAATATTTTGACTAATATTTGCCACTTTGTTCTAACAATGTGAACATAATTTATTAAAAAAATTTAGTAGAAAAACATTGACGTTTATGGCTGGTAATAAGAATCATTCGTGTTACAATAATTTTATAAGCAAAATATAGCATTGTATTTTACTTGATTTATTACTTTAATTAACGTTTTAATGAACGTACATACTTCATTATTTTAAAAATGTAGCTATTTAATATTTATTAAAAACTTTTGAATTTGGTGCAATAAAAATGGGATCGTAAAAGCAATTTCAAGAAAATTACGGTATAAAACAACCATATTTTCTTACTTTTCCACATATGTACTTCAATATTACTTTTCGTATAAACATAAAAATTCTCATTACCTCGAAACTTTTTTATTATATTGAAGAAAATATCGAAGCGCACAATGTAATCCATATAAATACAGAACGAATCCATAAAATGCGTCAACAAGCATCTTTATTTCAAACGAGAGGAGAGGAACAATTAACATTCTCTGACAAATTAAAACTGACAACACCACAAGCTAATTCATTCCGACATTAATGAAATTATTGTGGAGCAATAAATTGTCAAGACTGCTGAAATACGCGTGTATACTTAGAAAATCATTGTTACGTAATTAGAATATCACTCTAATAGAAAAATCATGCTATTGTGTTTAATAAGTAGCTAATTTTTGGAAAAGTTCACATCAATTATGTTGTTTGAATATTTAATAACAAACATTGTTGTCTAGACAATTCAACCAAATTAAAATACAAAACAATAATATATAATTTTCGTGTATGTACTTTGTTTTAATGATAAAATATGAATTAATATTTTTGTCATTCAGGTAAAATAACAATAAATTTAGGACACGATAATTAAAATTTCTCTATAGGAGTGGTTTGGTGAAAAATCGAAATTTTATAACCGCAAAATTTCAAATGTAGTTAAAATCAACTTTGAACGCACTGCAAAAATTCTAAAAATATAAAGTATCATTAGGTATGTCTTTATTGTTCTTTTTTGAATCGCTATGTCGTTATTTCTGACCGTATCTTGAAAGAGATGAATTCTAAGAAGACATACCAAAGAAGTTTACTATGTATAATTTTACTTTTTTCTTCAGAATTTCAGAAGTATTTGTCAGAGTTCAGTTAAAGTTAACTTTTTTCAATGTGTACCTACGACAGCGAAATAAGGTCTCAACAGAAAGTCAGCTTATTGGCAATGTTTTTAGAAATTCAGACCTTTTGTGGTCTTATTTTATAGACCATTGTTGCTAAAGTAAATCAGTGCCAAAATTTAATCAAAAATTGTAAAATAGGAAAAGTGACATTACATTTGACATTGCTAACTTATTTTACTTCTTTATTTTACTTTACATATTGAAAAGAGTCCCAATATTTTAACTAACTCTTCAATTATACGACAAATACATCTAATAATCTTATAATCTTATAAAATCATGTACACGCTAGAAGATGTCACTATAAACACAAATCATTATCATTTTCTATCAATTCTATGAAAGGAGTTGTAAAGTTGCAAGACTTGCAAGTATAACTAAAATTAATATTGTTACAACCTACTAATCTTCACAATCTTTTATCTTCATGCACATTAATTACAAACAACTTTAGAAAAGAATCAATTTGATTAATAATGCTAATAAATAATTCCTACTAAAGTTGACATTTTACTTAAAAAGGGGGCGCTAAAGTTAATTTAATATGCAATATTAATTTATATGCACATACACATATACACATTTCGAAATTTCAATTAAAAATCAAGGCTTGAATTTGACATTATTGATAAGATTTATATACAACCGATAAAAAGTTGAATTATTATTAATAACCATCAATTTATCTAATAATAATACGAACGATTACAAAGCAAAACCGACAACAGAAAAAGAAGCAATAAAAGAAGGTCTTATTAATATCTGAATAATTGTATGGTGTGTCACAAAGCACTCCCGCTTTCTTTTGTGCTATTCATTTTTTTAATGCGATCTTGAAAGTCATCGAACTCCAAAATGATTAATTAGTTTTGTAAACAACTCTTCGCCGAGATGCAGCAGTTAAATGTCGATAAACATAAACGCACATGCAATACCATAAATATTTGTTTTTGTGCGTTCGTAACGTTTTAATGCCGCTGATTTATTATTTGAAATCAATTAGAGACAACGGCCGATCGATTCATTTGCAATTAAACTAGATTATTGTGTAATTTCAGTTATCTTAACTCGCACGAACAATACGAAAAGATCGTTTTTCGTAATGTAACACAATAAACAATAGAGACGAGTGTATGGAGCGTATTAATCACGGATGCAAGTTCGTATACGTTTAATTGCCGCCTTCATGGATGATTAATATTGAAATTGAGGAGAGTTTTCTATGCAGCATTCACCATTTTCGGAAAAAAGGTACAATTGGTTGTAGTCATAATTAAACACTAATAACTTGGTACAGTGATTTAGTAGGATGAAAAATTAAGTAGTAGTCAAACACACTTAACATACATGCAAATCGTGTCCAAGTAAAGAGGCCAAAATGGGATAAAAATTGAAGACAACAGTACTTTCGTTAAAATCGTCTGAATTTCAGACTGTACCCGTAAAATGGGATAACTTTGCCAGATTTTTGAAAAATGTTTTTGTCGTTCGGGCCAAATAATAATAGAGGCGAGAATGTTTTCATTACATAGGTAAGCCCTTGAACACTAGAGCTGCACGTGCACTTTCGTTCGTATGAGTTATTTGCATATTTTTATTAAAATTTTTGTTTTTCATTTCTAAAGCAGATTATTTTAATATAACAGTTTGAAAAGTATGTTGCTTTTTGTTTGAACTTTGAATTAATTGAAATTAAATCAAAAAATAACAAATTTTGCACATAGTTTTCAATTAAGCGTAAATATAATGTTATTAAGCTGCAACATCCCATAACTGAAGTGGTTTACAACAGCTATTTTATTAACCCTAAATTTTGTAGCCTTCAAATTAATTCAATTTTAATGTTTCAGATAGATCTGTGTCGTTCTAGTTGTTATAAATAATTTCTGTAGTTAAAGAATTAAAGAATAATAATTTTTATCGGTCTCATTCCCCTAATCTTTCTGCAATAAAATGTTAAGACAATAGCCTTTGAAAGAAGAAAGGCAATCCCCAACTATCAAAAAGAAGAAATTAAGAAACCATTTTTTCAATGGATTAATGATTAGATGTTTTGTTTGGATACATTTGTACACAGACACGTAATTTTTAACCATTTTATTATTAATGTTAATTGACAATCTGATCTCTTTATTATATAATATGCGCAGACAGTTCGTAAATATATGCAGCATTACGTTCAAAGTCGGTCGTTTATTTTTCACATCCGGCAATCAGAACTAGATTAATTGTTTAATAAACTATCGTGTAAATAATCATTTCTGATTACGCGATTAATAAATTATATGTGGTTGCATTGAATAATGAACCTGCATTCAATCTGTGTAATGAATTTTCAAATTCAAACTTGTGACTAAATACCGTCAAATGGTAATAAATAATTACATGCATAGTTTTATGTTGAAAAACCGGTAAGTATTAGGAATTCCATTCCATTTATTATGAAACCACACAGTTTTTTTCCTCTCCACTCAATGGAATTATGTCAATAAAATTTTATTGTGCGTCTAGATTTATAAAATATTGCAATATTTCTGGGTTTCCAGTAAAAAAAATTTGCATTTGCGTAAATAAAATTATCTAGTGCCAATATTTATGTCCGTAATCAAAGTGTTGGCAGTAGGTATATTCATTTTTTTAAATATTTGGCTTAATAAAATGACAGGCCAATAATTAAAAATTAAAATAACAACTTTTAATTATTTTCTTGCAAAAATATATGGCAGTATTCAATAATTCATTTTTAATGTAAGATCAAGAATTTATATGCACAAAAAGCAGCATAAATATGTTTTTTTCCTCAGAATATATATTATATCGAAAACATATGAGTAAAACTAAATTACTGAGTCAAACATGAAAATAAGTAAATTCTAAGAACGATTATTGCTAAATACACGCAAATGTTACAATTTAGCAAAGCCAAACCAAACAAATCGTAAAGCTAATAACAATATATTAGCGCAAAAATGCCCGCAGTGACTTTGCGTATAAATAATTTTCAAGCACTCAAAGCAATCAATTATTGTAATATTGAAACTGCAATAGACACAATCCATTATTGCATTATTGCAAAATTTTAAATAACCATTCACATATATAGATCAAATCCAAGCGTGCACAGCAAGGCCTTTTGTATTGTTACAAAATTTATTCGTTTGTATTCTGCAATTTAATGACGTTGCAATCTCGTGCATTGAATCATCGGTAAATTGGAAAGGTGTTTTCCAAGAAGAAGAGATAACTTCATATCAAGTTCAAGATGCACATTAAGATTTTTCTGGATTTATTGCGTCTATATACAGAGTGACTCAATCACTATTGTACAGATAATATTTACTTTGTTTGCCTAATCAAGACTCATTTGCACGATTATCATTTAGTAAACAGTCATCAAAAACTTACTGTAGA
>JARJDW010006331.1:0-24895 GCA_030264715.1 Adinopsis sp. GC000173 | reverse complement strand
TAACAATCTAAACGTTAATTATCGTTATCAAATTAAAAGTTTATACATAGGCACTATGCAAATTGTGTTAATATGAATTATTACTTTTGAGGTGTAAGCAATTTAGTTAGAGGAAACAAATATACAAGTTGAAAAACATCAAAAAGTGCAAAGATTGTATCAGCAATAAAATGAATAAAAATACATAGATAATTTAATAATATCGCTTGTTTCGTTAATTTGCTAAATATGTAAATTTCAAAAAAAAGGGAGAGCGTTGCGAGAAAAACATCGGCCAGCATTTAATAAAAGTCACACTTATCTTGCACAAATTTTGCTTACAAAGAATTCTTTTGGTAAAATCTTCCCTTTATGAAATTTAATAGTTATTTATCCAATTAGTGTAATTATGTAATAAATAGAAATTTCTTACTATAAACAGGCAAAGCCGAGAACTTTTCAGTCAAAAATTACTTGCAATTTTAGGTTATGTTACCGATATTTATTTAATAAAGGTATTCAAAAAATGAGTATCAACAGTACAATTACTATAATTACAAAATAAAATTGCAATTGTTTATTATAAATACGCAAAGGCAACAACTTTTCAGTCAAGCATAAGTTGCAATTTTAGGTTATACTGCCGATATTTATTTGGAGTATTAAAGAAAATTGAAAAATGACTATCAACAGCTGTATTGTTTAAAAAATCGTATTTCTTTAATAGATTACTTTAAATTGCTTCCAATATTTTACAACTTGCATTCGTGCAACTTTATGACAGAACTTCAGCGAGAGCTACCCACTACCCTTGACCTGAGAATGTTAAACGAAACTGCAATGTGCAACCTCCTAACGAAGCCACATAAAAAATGGCAATATAATTTTGAAAAATTGTCGCTTCATGAAGCACAAAATGCGTCTTTATTTACAACACATTCGCTACATGTCGTACACGCCGTTTCGTAAATATATACAATGATGATGCGACAAATAAAAATAACAACGTGTCAAATCAATCAAAAATTGATGGTGGCGGTTGTTGTAAACGTCCTGTATGTATAGACAATCCATTAATTGAAAAAAAGCGCATAGCTGTATTTTTTTTGGATTCGCCGACCCCTTGCCGCTCTCCCATTTCATTTCTTTTTATTATTTGCTATTGTATGTGTCAGGTCCATCAGTTGTCACATATTGTGGCGATTCCCGACGGGCCGGACAATGCTTGATAGCTTTTGGATGCCGAATAGGATGCGACAGTTTCAACGGGAATTCTAGATTAAATTTTTCATGGTCGGTGTGCGGTATGTGCACCTCCTCGGAGAGGGATTGTAAAGGGAGAGTTTTGAAACGCGGACGGCGACCGAAAGATTCCTGCATCGCACACTGCAAAACGGTACACCAGGGACGTTGTAGAATTAATGCAACCCTTCTCGCTGCTACTACCTCCGCACACGTCCACGCAAAAAAAATGCTCAAACGAGAAATCAATTTTGCTCCTCTCGCACACATGTATAATTTACGAATTAATAAACAAGCGGGCTCGCGCGCGTCGATATCTCAGCACGTTCTTGTTGTTTTTTCGGGCTAAGCCACAAAATGCAACGTTAAGGGAATAAGAAAACCAATTGCTTATTATAAATAGGCAAAGCTGAAAACTTTTCAGCCAAACATTACTTGCAATTTTAGGTTATGTTGCCGATATTTATTCAGTATAAGTATTAAACAAAATTGAAAAATGAATATCAACAACAGACCAATAAATGTAATTACATAATAAAATTACAATTACTTACCTTAAATAGGTAAAGTTGAAAATTTTTCAGGTGAGCATAACTAGGCATCATAAAAAAGGCCTTTTAACTACTGAGGTACAACCTGTCAATCTAAAATACAATTAAAATATATCTTTTTTACAAGAAGATCTTCTTTATTTTTACTAAATATCTTTTTGTGATATTTTTTGAGAATGGTTCTAATTCTAATAAATGTCACTTCAAGTAAGAGCTATTCTTTCTTAAAAAAGATATTGATAGGTTGTCTCTCAGTAGCTGTTTGACAGTACTCTGGATTGCCTAACTTGCAAATTTAGGTTATGTTGCCGATATTTATTTGAAGTATTTTATTACCTCCGCACACATCCACACAAAAAAATGCTCAAACGAGAAATCAGTTTTGCTCGCACACATGTATAATTTACGAATTAATAAACAAGCGAGCTAGATCTCGCGCGAGTCGATATCTCAGCACGTTCTTGTTGTTTTTTCGGGCCAAGCCACAAAATGCAACGTTAAGGAAATTTATGAGCTGGCCATAAATGTAAAACGGGAATTTATATGAAAATAAAAGCGCTGGCATGAAAGGGGGATCACAGACGTATGCATGGAAAATATAATTTTTATGAGATGGTGGTGCGGCGCAAAGCTACCAGACCAGCTTCGAACCATTGTTGCAATGTGTAATCATCACCGGAAAAAAAGAACCAACACAAAAAAATATATATAAAATTCGCTTCTATTCACCTGTTGATTTATAAGATTGAGGTATTCAACAGGTAATTTATTGCGCAACACATAACCGCCATTAATGATACAATAAACAAATTGCTCCTAAAAGATATTGCGGTAAATATTTGATGCCGAACAAAAACTTTCGAACGATGAATTTCATATTAAGCGCAGCACACCACCCAGCGAAGTCAGTAAAGACGCGGGGCGCAAACATCCATCCATCCATCGTCCGTGTATTTTTTGCATTCCATCAAATCATTTTTTGCCGCTACAATAAAAAAATAACATTCTGTATGCACATTATAAAATCAATATTTATTTTTAATATTTGCTGCTGTGAAAAAAGCGAAGAAACAAATTTTGGATATTGAAAAATGTTGATTGTATTCGCACTGCTCATATTTGCGAATAAATTCAAATAAATATATTGTAAATAAACTAATTGGAAAAAAATGTTGCATAAACCGGATGAATACATTTAACGCTATCTCTAGGATAATAGGTGAATTATTAAATCAATCCTTCGTTTTCGTAATAAATTTTTAGACATTTACAGGTTTATTACAACAAGAATGGTTATTTACTACTTACAGTAACATCATTTAAAAAAACTGAAAAACAAAATAAATGTCACTAAATAAATATAACTTTGTTTTGATTTTCAATAAATCAAGCTCGGCTGCCGGCAGGCGTATTGTCCTTGTCAGCGTTTTTTTCCTTATTCCATTCCTTTAATCCCTCCGGCAATGTTGTATCCTCCTCAAACGATCCGGTACCTTCAACGAACTCCTCGTAGGTGGACTTTTCGGGGAATGGCCGCTTGCCTAGAATCTCAATCATATCATCGCGACTAATTATCTCTTGCTTCAGTAGCCGCTCGGCCACCTTGCGCACATCCTCTTTGTGTTTCGTAAGCAGTTGGGTGGTGTGCTTGTGCGCGGACTCAATCAATTGCCTCACCTCACTATCGATAATTTGTGCGGTATTTTCCGAGTACGGCTTCTCCAACACCATCTCACCCTCGCGCGGCATGTCAAAGCTCACATTACCGACCTTTTCGTTCATGCCGTAGTGCACGACCTGGGCATACGCGCTTTGCGTCACCTTCTTGAGATCGTCTTGCGCGCCGGTCGTAATCCGCCCGAAGAATAGCTCTTCGGACACGCGACCTCCCAGCGTCATGCACATACGATCAAATAATTGTTCTTTCGAATATAAATATTGGTCTTTTGGAAGGTACTGTGCATAGCCTAAACCTTTACCCCGCGGAATGATTGATACTTTAAGCAGCGGATCGGCGTACTCTAAGAACCAACCAGCGACAGCATGACCAGCCTCGTGATACGCTACTGTCTTTTTCTCCTCCGGCGATAGTACATTTGTCTTTTTTTCCATACCAGCAACGACTCGCTCGATAGCCTGCTCAAAGTTCTTCATACCAATCGTATTGTTCAAATCACGCGCTGCAATCAGCGCCGCCTCATTGCATACATTCGCAATATCAGCGCCGGTAAAGCCCGGCGTTAGCGCTGCCATCTTTCTCGCCAGATCGTTCTTATCCAAATCGGTTTTTAGCGGACCTAAATGCACCTTGAAAATATTTGCGCGCCCTTTAATATCCGGCGCCGGCACAAATATCTGCCTATCGAAACGACCGGGGCGCAGTAACGCTTTATCTAATATATCGATGCGATTCGTCGCCGCCAAAACAACCACATTCGTCGTCGTGTTGAAGCCGTCCATCTCCACCAGCAGTTGATTTAAGGTGTTTTCTTGCTCGGAATGACCGCCGAAGCTACGCCCACCACGCTTCCTACCAACGGCATCAATTTCATCGATAAAAAGAATGCACGGTGCATGTTTACGCGCCATCGAGAATAAATCACGTACACGAGATGGCCCAACACCGACAAACATTTCGAGAAACTCCGATCCGGAGACGGTTATAAAAGGCACGTTCGCTTCACCAGCTGTGGCTTTCGCTAGTAATGTTTTTCCGGTACCGGGTGGACCTGTGAGCATCGCTCCTTTCGGTATCTTCGCGCCCAGATCGATGTATTGCTGTGGATTCTTTAAGAAATTTACAAATTCCATAATCTCGATCTTCGCTTCTTCACAGCCCGCTACATCCCTGCAATGATAATGGAAAACATTTCAATAAATAAATCATCAAACTTTGCAAAAAATTAATTCTTTTGTATGAAAACTTTGCAACTTTATGAAATATCTTTCTTACAACACATTTAAAACTTTAATTTAAAAAATTGTGCAATGTCGCTTAGAAATGTGTAAAATTTTGTGTGTAAATAAATCTCGAATGATTCAATTTTGAACTGAGGTCAGAAAACATGATATTAAATCAGATCGTAATAACAAACATTTTTTAGTAAACAGTTAAGATGTTAATAAGCGGAATAGTGTTTAATTAAATGGAAACGTACTTAAAGCGAACGCCAATTTCATTAGAATTAATTAGTTTCGCTGTGCTCTCCATTACGCCGCCGAACAGACCACCTCCACGCTTGCCACGTCGCCCACCCATCATTTCTGCCGATCGTCTCATCATATACAGTAGAAAACCGATAATTAATAGCGTAGGTAATATTCCCGAGAGACTAGCCGCTTCAATTTCGGTTTTATATATAACTGGCACAAAATTGGGTGGCTCAATGTTCATATCGACTTGTGCATTCTCTAGATTTCGTTCGAACGAATCGACGCTGCCTATATTAAACCATAACACCGCCTAAAAATAATCAACCATTTAGTTTTACTAACAAAGTATTATTGTCGATTGTCAGTACATTTCCTTCAACGGCATTTCCAGGACTCAGCTTTACTCTCACCCATTTTTTATTAACTACTTCAAGCTTTTCCACAACGCCTCGTGCAAGATACCTAAATTAAACATAAATTTAATAAAAACATTAATTTTTCATTAAAACATTCATACGTGTGAACGAATTCTTTCCAGCCAATTTCTTTATATCCCATCTCCCAAAATGCTAGTGTAACTAAGAAAGCGATTGCGCCAGCCGCTCCAAAAATGTACCATCGTTCACGATCACCATCGCCGAACGGTTTTCCACCGCTTCCTCTACAAGGCAACGGACATTTAAATGATGTTTTAATTCATTAATTGTGACAATGTACCTATTGCCAGTACCGCCAAACAGTCCAAACGACCAATTATCGTAGGGTTTTTGTGGCGACTGGGGACCGGGCGATGTAGACGGTTTCGGCTGATGACTCGTGCCAGGTTTTGGTTCGACTTTGGCCTCCTTTCCCTTCGCATCCTTTGCGTCTTTGGCTTCTTTACCCTGAGGTTTAAAATATTTCTCAAAACCCTTCGGTGGCCGCTCGCAAAAAAGCCGCCATTCGTTTAATACTGTTTTGAACGCACTTAGATTCTAAAAGAGACAGAAACTTTTCGTTATTATTGCCGAATGACAAGAAATCACGTTAAAAAATGTGATGAAATGTGCTGAAATAATTACTCTTTTCGTTCCCGTCTGCACTTTGTAATTTTTAATTAATATTTTCTCTAATTTTCTACAAGTATTTAATAGTCTATATGCCATATTAATAAATCTTTTGTAGAATAAATTATAATCGGTTTTTTCGTCACATAACTTCTACAGGAACATAACCTAAATTTCTTGACAATTTTATATCGATAATGAAGATGATCTTTCGCAATAATGAGAGCGGCGCTTAGGAGTTCATTGTAACCTTTCTACCGTCCAATAGATGACAGCTCCGAGAATTGATCTTATTTCTATTCAATTCAATAAATGTGCTACTCTAAGACGTGCTATTTTAACCATTTACCGTAATAAATTTGAACTGCAATTATTTTAGCCATATTGATAAAAAAATTACTTAAATTTGATACTAACCGCTAGGTTTTGCTCTAAACGTTTATTTATTAACAGCGCAGTGTTCTGTAAAGCGGTCTGTCAAAATATTGAAACGATATTGTTTTGTTCCATAGATTTTTTACTGAAATTTCACATTGAAAAAAATTAATCTAAGTAGTAATTAATTTTAAATTTTATGTTAATGTCAAATAGTCAAGGTATATGTAAACAACTTGTTACTATCTAACATAAAATAACTCACAATTTATCTATAAATAGATTATGCCACTACCATTACAGAGCAACATGTTTCAAGTAAGTATCTTTTTATTAAATAACTATCATGCCATATTTGCATATTAAATTTATAGAATGCGGTCGAACCTATGCAAGTTGATGCACCACCGGAAGATAATGACAATAATGAAGAGGATAATTATATTGTTGAGAATCCAACGTTAGATTTAGAGGTGTACGCCAATAGCTATACCGGCCTGGCGAAATTATACCGATTGTTTTATATTGTAACTCACTGTCCTTCATTACGCTTAGAAGCACTTAAAATGGCTATATCGTATGTAATGACCACATACAATGTGAACTTGTATCAGGTGTTACATCAGAAATTGGCTGAAGTTACAACAAATTCAAGCCTACCCGATGTGGCTGCACAGTCCACATCACAAGACATCCCAGCCATTGATACATTGTGGATGGAGACACGTTCGAAGAAGGCAGCATTGAAGCTGGAAAAGCTTGATAACGATTTGAAGAACTACAAGTCGAATTCGATTAAAGAGAGCATTCGTCGGGGGCATGACGACTTGGGCGATCACTATCTGGATTGTGGCGAGTTAGCAAACGCTTTGAAATGCTATTCACGCGCTCGTGATTACTGCACGAGTGGCAAACATGTTGTGAACATGTGCATGAATGTGATTAAGGTATCAATCTATCTACAAAACTGGTCGCATGTGCTCAGCTACGTTTCAAAGGCGGAAAGCACACCGGACTTCTCCGAGATGCAAAACAAAGATGCCAACCTACATATACTAACCAAGCTGAAATGCTCAGCCGGACTGGCACATCTAGCAACGAAGAAATACAAAGCAGCTGCCAAACACTTTCTGCAAGCGAATCTCGACCACTGCGACTTTCCCGAGCTGATGTCGCCGAACAACGTGGCAATGTACGGCGGATTGTGTGCGCTGGCGACGTTCGATCGCCACGAGCTGCAAAAGAACGTGATCTTTAGCAGTTCGTTTAAGCTATTCCTGGAGCTCGAACCTCAACTACGTGATATTATACTTAAATTCTACGAATCAAAATACGCGTCGTGTTTGAAGCTACTCGATGAGATCAAAGACAATTTGCTATTGGATATGTACATCGCGCCACATATCAATAATCTGTATGCTCAAATTCGCAACCACGCATTAGTACAGTATTTTAGTCCGTATCTGTCCGCCGACATGCATAAAATGGCGATGGCATTCAATCGTACTGTGAACGCGTTAGAAGATGAATTGATGCAACTGATACTAGATGGATTGATTCAAGCGCGAATCGATTCACACAACAAGATTTTATTCGCCAAGGACGTTGATCAGCGCAGCACCACATTCGAGAAGAGCTTGATGATGGGCAAGGAGTATCAACGCCGTACGCGTATGCTAATTTTACGCGCTGCTGTGTTGAAAAATAAGATACACGTTAAGGTAAGTGCTTTGATTTTTGTTTAACGCACAGCGGATGTAATTTTTCATTCATCATTTTAGAGTCCGCAGCGTGAGAACACTGGACAGAGTGGAGAGTTTGTTGCGCCTGGAACGAGTACAGTGATGAGTGCTAGAAACTAAAACATTATTTATAATTTAAAATAAACTAATTAATCACGTACATGTTTTTTCAAGTTTATAAACATTTTCATTGAGTTTTTGGTATATGCTTGATTGACAATGTATTGTGCATCTTAATAAATTTACTCTGCAAAATAAAACACACGAATTTGCAAAAACACTGGCACCTTTCATTGAATTCGTTTTAATATTGATATTGTACAATGCAATTTAATACTTTCCGAGACATATTTGATAATTTATAACGTTTTAAGAGAATATCAATTAAAGAGTTGAAGTTTAAATGCTTAAAAACGACTCTTTGTTTATTTTTTCTTATTCCTGCCGGAACTTGTAAGGTCACATCAGTGATAATCGTTGATAATTAAAATGCTTCTACTAAATGATAAGAATAATTAATCAAATAGAGATAAATAATGATTTATATTAAAGATTAATAACTTAAAAAAATAATTTGAACATAAAGCAACTCAAAATTTGGCAATAAAGTTAAATCCGTTGTAAGACACACAAAAATTATCCTTTGTCTCATGCGGGTTTCGATAACTCTTCCAGCGAAAAAAGTTAGTTATTATCACCATAGGAAAACTAAATTCATACGTTTATCAAAACACTCGTAATACGTAAAGGGGTATTTAATTTTCTTACTTTAATCTGGAAAACACAGATTGCATTAAATTATTAAAATTTTACACTCGTCTATTTAATTGGTTACAAAATCCAGCAAAAAATAGTATAGATTATTGTTATTATATCATCCCTTACGAATTCACAAAATATTATTGTTTGAGAAATTTAAAATAATATATGAATTCTTTGCGTAAACATATTGCAAATTTTATTGTTTATACCAATTTCTTTTTCAATAGTATATATAAGGATACATAAAATTATTACCGCGACTTGGAATATTCCTTTATTCCAAAAGAAATATATTCTGAGATTGTGAATCAAAATTCTCTGTAACTTACGTTATCACTTTTATTGTTTTGGGATAAACTAGAGATTTAGAAAAAATATATTTAACCCAATGTATGAAAATTAATAAAATTGTTTTGGTATAATAATTTTAAATAGTTTTTGCTATGAACAACAAGAAGTTAGATCTTGCAACAACTGTAACGCAGTGACCAGCTGCGGGACCGTCTTCTAAGAGAGCGCAATTCAATAGAATTGGAGGGAGTTCGCAGGTGTGAAGAATATAAAAGTACATAGCTTTTAAAAATGTGCCATAAATCAAAGAAAATTAAAAGTTTATGTTTAATTTGATTCAGCTTACTTTGAGATTTTTTCTGGTTTCTTTGATTTGTTTTATAATTTGTCTATTGATGATTACTATGCAGAAATTTAGAAGGGACATTTAGGAAATTTGGATAGCGGTAAAAAATAGCCTCATATGTTTAAAATAATGTGAGATAGAATGAGTGCAGGATTATATTCAGTATGTACTTTTTATTTTATTTGAAATTACTTTACCGGTTTTGTGTGATTACAATATTATTATACCTTAAGAGAAGATACAAGAGTATAGTTTTACCTATTATCATAATCCAAAAATTTTAAATTAAAAAAATATTTTACTTGAAGATTATTAAAGTTCATTATCTCAAAATGATATCTTTTTAATTTGTGTCACTTTGGTCGAGACTATGCGATATATGAATAAGAAGATCATATTAGATTTTGGCGTTTGTAATTGATAATACGTAATTAGATTAGATTATTTGTGCGTGTAATTTTCCTTTTTTATATCGATTGTAGTGGGGGTATAAAAGGGACATGAAAAACAAACTTTACGTGTGCTAGCAAGCACGAAATCAGTTATTCGTCGAAGCTGGAAGTGTGTGTACTTGTACTGTGAATTTACAACGAAAATGGATACATTATGCGTAAGGAATTTTATTTTTTATAACCTGTTACATGCTAATAATAAAACAAATGGGTGATCGGTTAATTATTTTGACCTTGCTACTTTCAAATTATAGTACGCCTGCGAGTAATTAAATTTGATAGGCATTGTTTTATGTCGGTTTCGTATTTTGCGATATCCACATTGAATATTAACGCAACAATCGCGGAATTAATTACGATAATGTTAATGCAGAAATAAATAAATTGCACTTGATATATTTACAAATGTTTATATATAAAATATAAAGAATTGTAAATCAATCTGGTATATTATTTACTGGTTCTTCAAAAGAAAATTGCTACAATTATTGCATTGCATTTAATGCTACTGCAGTTTTGAGGTTATGAAAAACGTGAATTGCATAAAATCACACTTTTGCAATTATTTAGCATAAAAATGTTTTCTCAAATATTACTTGAAATATATCTAATTCAAATTAAATATTTGGTAGCAATGTTTTAAATCATCACACAAAGGTAAATATTATTATAATAAATTAAATATTAATCAGACATTTGAATTTATACGTTTAAGTATCAAATAAAAACAAATTATAACTTAAATTATTTTATTGAAAAATTTGACACCAATAAATCAATCTTACTTCAAGGTCAATTAATAATCTAATAAAATTTGATTGTTTTAATTGTTTTGATTGTTTCAAATTTTTACGTTACAATTTATTTATATATGATGCGTAATTAGAGGATTAATAATAAGTATATGCAGTTATAATTGAGTACGTATGATTTAATCGCTGATTTGCAGCCAGTGGTAAATTGAAAAACTTTAATTTGCTAAAAATTTTACGATAACTGCTATAAACGGTCTCGAAACTTTTTTTTCAAATTAAAGTTATTCATTTTGGCCCTTGCCGTAAAATCAGCAATTAAATCATCATCGTTTGGAAATTATTATACTACACATCAAGTATGTAGTTGTAATTTACATAGGATGGATATTTTGTTTAATTATCAAAAAATATTATACAGTCATAGTTTTATTTAATTTTGACTGAGATTTTGTAGATGCCAACGACACAAGACGCATTACTTCGCAAAGTCGCTTCACCTATAAAGCAGTCTGGCACTAAAGTGACTATCGTTGGAGTAGGACAAGTTGGTATGGCATGTGCTTTTAGCATCTTAACACAGGTAGGTTAGTTTTTTGGTATATTGATTAGATTAATTCTCACTACAAATTATATTAGAATGTTTCCAGTCATGTTGCTCTAGTCGATGTCGATGAAGATAAGCTCAAAGGAGAGATGATGGATCTCCAACATGGTTCGATCTTCATGCGAAATGTTAAAATAGAAGCCAGCAAAGGTATTCTCGTTCAAGCGAAATTTTAAATACAATTTTATCATCTTTTTTTATTATAGATTATGCGGTTACGGCCGGCTCGAAGTTGTGCGTTATCACAGCCGGCGCTCGTCAGCGCGAAGGCGAATCGCGCTTGAATTTGGTGCAGCGTAACGTTGATATTATGAAGATCATCGTGCCGCAGCTGGTTAAATATTCGCCCGATACAATACTATTAATAGTCACGAATCCGGTCGATATTCTTACGTATGTGGCTTGGAAGCTAAGCGGCCTGCCGAAACATCACGTAATAGGTTCTGGAACAAATCTCGATTCATCTCGATTTAGATTTTTATTGTCGCAACGATTGGGTGTCGCTCCAACAAGTTGCCATGGATATATCATTGGAGAACATGGTGATTCGAGCGGTAATTTTCCTAAATTGATTTTTTACATACAAAAATTGTTCAATTATTTATTATATAATAGTTGTAAACGTGCCTTTAAATTCATTGCCATATTTGATAGAATAGTTGTGACTCGAATATTCCACTCGAAATTAACAAAACACTAATTATAGTCAGTGTTGTACTAAAATATTTTACCGGGATGCATTCGATTACATTATTTTTCTACAATATTTATTTAAATTGTAAAAATTATTCTATAGACATCTAGTCTTAGCTGATGCATTCATAAATTATTATCTATATGTATGTATGTACAGAACACTTCTGATTGGCCGGACTAAATTGTTTATCTCTAAAATACAACATATCGGCTTGTCAAAATTATAAAAAAAAAACATAAATCTTCCCCGAATGAGCAGCAATAAATTGAAAAGTCGTACTTATCAGTTTGCAATGCTAAAAATGTCTTTACCTAACTCTTATTTCCCATAACTGTACAATTGAAAAGACCTTTTTAGCATTGTAAACTAATAAGTATTATGATTCGTTCTAGAACGGCTTTCTGGAATGTTTTAGTCTAAGGAGCTTGTTCTGAATGCATTGTTTTTCAATTTTCAGTTTTGATATTTGCTAGAACTCAACTTTTCCAGTGAGAGTAAGATTTTTTAATGTCTGTTGAAATTTCTTCAAAAAATGTTTTGTCGTTATTCTCAAATTGTTCGATTTATTCAAGATGATGCACTTATAATGATAGCCTTAGAGCCGAAATTATAGAAATTAATTCCGGAATGCGTTCCCTTCCAGAAAGGAAATTCTAGAACAACCACCTGTAACATTTTCGCCCAAAGAGAGTGTGTTGTGTGCACCTTTTTTCGATTTACATTTTTGTGATTCGGTAGAATTCGACTTTTCTAGAAAGAAAAATTATTTTTCAGCCCCAATGCCTACAAATGTTAATAAGAATCAATGATCATCTTGCTAATCTATACCGGAAAAGTTGTTTTCTGCCAAACTCTCAAAATCTAAAACGTAAATCGATGCTCTTAGTACATCACTGGCTATAATAGTAATTATTGCAATAACATTAAAACATCTATTGTAAATTTTGAAATTAATTGTATTATATGCAACTCATATAACACTTATACGTTCAAGTTGCTGTATGGTCATCAGCGAATGTTGCGGGTGTGCGTTTGCGTGAATTAAATCCAAACATCGCCACCGACAAGGATGAGGAAAATTGGGGCGATATACATCGTCAAGTGATTCAAAGTGCCTACGAAGTAATTAAATTGAAGGGCTATACATCATGGGCGATTGGTTTAAGTATAGCAAGTTTGGTAGATTCAATATTTCGTAATGTTGGTGATATCCACCCGATCTCAACCAATATCAATGTATGGAAATTTCCATATTGCGTGTTAATTTATACTAATTACAAGTACGTCCATTTGTAGGGCTTTCATGGAATTGATTGCGACGTATTTTTATCATTGCCGGCGATCATGAGCGAGAATGGTGTGACACATGTGATTCAGCTGCGATTGAGCGATCAAGAGCAGCAACAATTGAAGAAATCCGCGAATTTGCTAAATGAGATTCAAAGTCAATTAACATTGTGATCGTATTTAGTATTGTTTTAAACATTTTTCAGTATTTTTATATAAAGTATTTAAAGTATTATTAGCTGTAAAACAATCATGCACAAAAATTCACAAATATACTTTGCTTTATACACAGACATCTAATTGATTTGCCTTTTTAAATGATTCATTTAACAAGCCAAATCATTATTGCCTTTATCTAAACTATTTTGATTATATTACATACAAAACAGCTTATAAAATTATCGCAAATATGAATATCAAAATACAATAATTTAATAATACAAAAAGGCTTGTTTTATTACACATATATAAAAATACATACATATTGTTTTAAAAAACATAAATGACGCAGAGAGTTGTCAACAAGCATGTTGTTTTAAACAATTACATGCAATACGTTCTTGTTTTACATATTTATTTAGTCGTGTTGTTTATGTTACATCAGGAAATTCAATTAAATAATGATTATATTATACAGGGAACGAAATAAGCGTTACAAACATATTCATAAAGGATACACCGTGGTGATGATTTATTCTATGTTTGTAAATATGAGGGTCAGTCAAATGAAAAGCGAACACCCGCTACAATTTCAACGTTTTAATCAAAAATAAGTACCAAAAACGTTAATATTATATAGGTATCCATCCAATTATCCAATGTTTCCCCTAATTTATCTTGTAATTGTGCATTGTTAATGAATTTTGACTGAAGTGTTTAAAATTTGTGTATTGTTTTTGTTTGGAATATTAGAGGAGAGTAAAAGAACAGTAAATTTAAATTAAGTAAATGCACAGAATAAAGCTATGCGCATTGGGTAAAATGTAAATGAAAATTACCCTTATCAGGCCAAATAGATTTTGTGTAACTAATTTGAAACCATTTGTGATCAGAAAAGTCCGCACGACACAAATGTTTATACAAGTTCTCTAGCTCAAACGTGTAGCTAGGAAAAAATATTACATTTATCCCATTGGAAGACGAAATAATTAATTCTAATTTTGTATAAAATAATAGGTCGTTACAGGAAAAACAAACAAGTTTACACTTACACTTTATTATCCGGATGGAATTGAAGTCCACGAATATCTTATTTCAGGTCCTAAAAAATTTGTAAGTCGAAAGATGCAGAAGTATTTCGCAATTGAATGCTAAAGGGTAACCTTTATAAGAATGGCAATACAAAAGTGTAAAAATGATTTATAGAAGGGACCTTTTTAAGTAATAAACTAGATTTACTATAAAATGTATTTTTTGATGTGTTACTGCTTACCGAGAGAATTTAAAATTTCCATATATTTACACAAACTAGAATTTTGGCATTAAAGTTTTAAATTATTCAAACTTAACTTAAGGTGCAGTAATACTATAAAAATATTTAAAATAAAAAAGTTAATCAATTTGTACTTAGCAACTTTGTTTTCGATAAGTTGGTAGCGTTTACAACTTGCCCAAACTGCCTAAATGTTTTTGAGATTTTTGACAATAGTAAACTGAAATTGTTTTATCTACACCCGAGTGCTTTGATTTTACAAACGGTAAGTGCATAATTTTAGTGTTAACTTATAATCCAAGTATGTTATGTCAAAACAATAATTTTACGCCTTTAACCTAAATAACGCCATTCTATTCCATGCAAGTTTTTTTTTGAACAACTTACCGTAAAATTTCAACCATAAATCCAATGCGTCTATAACACGCTTTTGCCTTATTTACCTTATTTAATGTTATTTGATGATGCTGACGTACAGCTGGGTTTTACTTATTCACCCCAAGTCCAATACGTAATAAAGTAAATAAATTATTGACATGCAAACAAACTGACCGAATAATCCGCAAAATGCAAGGTAAAACACTTAAAAAATTAAGATATTTTACTATAATATTTGCACAAGTCATAATAATATTTGTATAAATAGTAAATAATATTTAACCTCCAATATAATAAAAAATAGTGTATTTGAATGTTTAAAAAACATAAAATTATTTTGTAAGCAAAAAAGCCGGGTGAAATTTGTTGAATTACCAACGTTGCAATAATATTTTCGCTTGACTGACAATATTCAACTCATTAATAAGGCACGACGAAAAGTATTGGAATAAAAAAACTAACTGTACGCCGTCACACAGCTACAAAATAAATAATAAATAATAACGCATAAATTAGAACACAATTTCATGCGTTGCTCTTCAAGATATACTGCAGTTTAAAAATTGAATAAGAAAATAAAATATATATATACGTATATTCTAACTGTACGTTGTCATTTAGAAAGCAAAATGCACAAAATCGTTCAAAGAGACAGTTAATGTACGACACTGCGATTAGCACACGTGTTACCGCTTGTACAAAGAATCTAATGATTGCCCCACTAGCACCTGAATTCACCTACACCGTCGTGCAGGTGATTGTTGGTCAGTCAGTTGTAGTCGATGGTCAGGTGCGTCGCGATTTCAAACACATTATCATCCACACACACGAACAATATTCATCAGCGCGATCTGATACTATCGCAACGAATTCAGAACTGTTTTGATTGAATATTTTATTTAATAATATCTTGTTTTATTTTATTTGATGGTGGTTGTTATAGTAGAAGTGGTGTGCGGTACTGTGATAAAGGGCCTTTGAGCCCAACCCCGTTTTTTTTGTGATAGCAACAGGCAACAATGACTATTACGTACACCGGTGAGGTGCCAAATGGAAGCACTTTTGGATGTTTTTGGTCGATATTGAGGAAGTAAGCGAAATCAGCCCAAATAGCACGTTTTCTTTATATTATTCGAGCGCAAGCTTATGTAACACGTTTTTAATTGCATACGCACACATACGCAATTAATAGACGACTAGAAAAATGCACATTTAATTGTAGTATAATGATTCGAGTTTGTAGTAGCGCCAGCACTATAACGCTGTCCGGGCTCGCTTCGAATCAAATTCAATTCAATAATTGTTGTTGGCTAAAATCTGGAGTGCTGCGCTGCGTTCTAATAATATGGAAACTTTCCATACGATACATACATGACATGGCATTTCGGTTGAAATTGAATGCAAAGTGTAACGAATGTTGTTGTGTGTGTTGTATTTGTTTTTATTATTTAATTTCACCGCGCTGCGACGTGCTGTATGGCGAATTTTCTTAATGACAGCGAACACGTTCTCGCCTTGGAGCGCTAAAAAAACTTTTGCACACACATATACATCATGCCGTTGTAGTGTTAATTCAATTAGCGCACGGATCGCTCTAATTTTTGCTGCTTTTTTCGGCGAATGTGTTGTTGTCACACTTTCGGCCATCATCTGTCGCAGCAGCACACACACACACACACCATGCACTTTCCTCGTTCGAATGACAACGAACCCATTCTCTAACTGTTCTCAACCTGACAATTTACAACCTTTAACAATGTCAATATTTACGCATACTGGGAGAATAAATTACAAAGTGCATTTCAGCGAAGAAATATTATCGTATAGTATATATATATGTGTTGTTTTGCTTTTATATATTGTAAAACAGTGGCGTAGTAAACAAGCGCGCTTATGAATTGAGGTTACTAAATTGTTTCGCTTTGACTTGCTCTCGTACATTTTCAATAAAAACAATACGAAATCGGCCAATTATATTACTACAACGATAAAGTTTATTACCCACTTTAGTGAAAAATATTATTGTATACATTTCAGATTTCGTATTTACACTAAAGAACCATTGATAAATGTGTATTTCATACAAAAACTGATTAATTGTTTAAAATCAAAATATATATATTTTTTATTACAACAACAATAAATTTCTATTGCGATTATTTCACAAAAATGAGTTTTTGAAACTAATAACATACAAAAATACAATGTTAAAACGTCAATTTTTTATGAGCTATGTTATTTGTTGAAAGTATTTTTTTGCGTACACAGGTGTTAAAAAGTAAATATGTATGACTATCATAATATGTGATTTGATTGTTAATTTATAAAGTTGTTATGAAAAATATTAATAATTTTAGTAATTTACAATAGATTGGGGGCCTATTTTTTGCAAAAATATCAATCATTGTTTCAACAAGTTATTTTATATTATAACAAGCATTTTTATATAAATTCTTTGTATTTGTTTTATAAAATCATTATTAATACCTATTCCACATAAAAAATTAAGTCATTTGACTATACAAAGATTGATTTTTTACTATAAGTCTTTATTATTTTCACGAAAATGAGTTTTTAAGACATTATTTATTGTTATTTGTTGAAAGTAGATTTTTGCGTACATAGGTGTTAAAAAGTAAATATATATAATTATTGAAATAGATGATTTGATTGTTAATTTATGTAGTCGTCACTAAAAATATAAAAGTCGTGAATATTGTTGACAAAAATTGCATTTTTAAAGAAATATCACACGAAAACATAATATGATTTTTGGATAAGCCTGTGAAAGACAATTTTAAACAAAGTATTTTGTTGTTACAAGAATTTGTTGCAAACTAACGTGTTATCAAGTTATTTTATTGGTGCAAAATGATATTTTGCTTATAATAAAAAATGCAAAAATAAGGACTCATATAATATATGATTGTCTTAGAATTTATTCTGACTAAGCCGTTCGCGAAAAATAAATTTTACGACATTTTCATTAGTTTACTGGTCATTAAAAATTGAAGTATTTTAAAATTTGTCCCGTAAAAGTGGCCTTGCAGTGCTGCAAACGATTTTCTTTGAATATATGTTTAAATTACTTTACATCCTTTTAGAAATGATAAAATTTTAAACATTATTTATTATCTCAAGACTAAATTCTAAACTATTTGCTAAAAATTAAAAAATATATATAGTCATTCAAATTTATAAGTGCGTTATATTTTATCAAGATATTTTGTTTACTGGTCGTTAAAAATGCAAATATTTGAAAATATGTCTCATAAAAATGGTCTTGGCGCTGCAAACGATCAGTTTTTAAATTCTATAATCTATTTATATTATTTTTTTATAAATGAAGTGATTAAATATCTTTGTTGTCCAAACGTTCAATTTTGCTGGCTGATAAATTAATAATTTAAATCTATAAGTGGTACATATTTTATCAAAATATATATTTAAATAAGATTTACATCAATTTGATGGAGGTAAATTTAACGTTCTAGTTTCTAGATAGAAATTTAAGTGTGTCGTAAAAGATAATCTTGGTTGTTTTACTAGAATGAAACACGTTATAATTTAATAAAGGTAGGGATCTCTGTTATAATAGTATAATTGAGGGTTAGTTAGATTGTGCTTAAAGTGTGATAAATAACTTACGAAAGTTTATCAACCTTGAATATACCTACAAAACACTCTTTTTTATGATTATTTCGCTAACATTCGGCAATTTCTATCGTTAGCCGATACATAAATCTACATAAACATTCAACAACACCAATTGTTTAGAATATTCGACCGGCAATTAGTTTAATTAAAGAAATGATTAAGCGTCATCGTCGTCGGTCGCAACACGGTTTCGAATTTATTCTCGAAAATTTATCATAAAATAACATTTCACGGAACCAATTACGAATATTTTTTATATACATACATATACACCGATACGACTGTTTATTAATCGCATAAAGTGCACAAAAATGCATCGTATTGTGCAATAACATTCAATAAAATTGCACACATTGTAATAATAAATAAATTCGCATATTTGCAACCGGCAAAAAATTTATACACTGCATTGTGAGAAATTATTGTCGTTTGCGTTCGATTTAATTGCGTTAATTGTATGAATCGTATATGTATACATAAATTGGGCCATAAAATTCGTCCACGCGCTGATTAATTATATATATGTATGTATTTTTTTAAATAAAAATCTATGTCGAATTTAATTGATAAAATTATTTCGATGATGTGAAAATAGAAACTTTAAGACGTGATTATTTCAATGGATATGAATATATATTATATAAGTGCACAAATAACCGTTTAACGGTTGCACAATGCGCTAAATTTTCGAAAATTTTGCGTCGCCGACAGGAAGAAAACGAATAGTGTTGAGACACACGGAAAAAGTGTTACAAGAAAATTGTCACCGACAATAATAATATCTAATATACAGTCATGCTAATTTTATAGTGAACATTGTAAGTATGCTAACAAAATTTTGACCATAAAACATATTTTACAATATTCAAAATATTGTCCAAAGAGAACTTTTCATGTAGAAAACTAATTTGATTAACAATGAAACAAATAAAGATCGACCAAAGAGCGAAGTTGGTCTTGAGACATTTCTAAATCCATCTGGGAGGTGTTTGCTGATTTCTGGAAGGATCCAAAGAGAAATTTCCATGTCGAAAATTAATTTGGTTAACTTTGAGTATCCCAATGATGCAAATAAATACGACCAGGAAGTGAAGTTGGTCTCTAGACATTTCAAAATCCATCTGGAAGGTATTACTATGCTCTGGAAGGAACCAAAGACAAATTTTCATGTCGAAAACTAATTTGGTTAACTCTAAGTATTTCAATGATGCAAATAAAGACCGACCAGAAAGCGAAATTGATCTCGAGACATTTCCAAATCCATCTGGAAGCTATTGTTATACTCTGAAAGGATCCAAAAACTAATTTCCATGCCAAAAACTAATTTGGTTAACTCTGAGTATCCCAATGATGCAAATAAAGACCGACCAGAAAGCGAAGTTGAGCTCGAGACATTTCCAAATTCATCTGAAAGGTATTTGCTGATCTTTGGAAGGATCTAAAGACAAATTTCAATGTAGAAATATGAGATGAACACAAGTGCACAAACGTTGATAAGATGGTTTTTATGAAATTATTACTAAATTTAATGTACAATGCGCTAAATTTTCGATAATTTTGCATCGCCAAGAGGAAAACAAACAGAGGGTTGATCATGTGATGAAATAATGTACCTACAATCACGTTCACATGAAAGTGAACAACATATGCGGTAACTGTAACGACCCTTATTTACTATGGGATGAACATGAGTGTACAAACAGTAATCACATGATTTTGATGTACACTGAGCTAAATTTTTTTATGTTGACATACGGAAAAAGTGTGACACAGGAAAATTGTCGCTGACTACGTGATGAGATAATATGCAAACGTCGATAAGATAATTATATTATATTTGAATATCGAGAAACGTAGCAATAAATTTTTAGTTTGTGTGTGTGTTTTTATAGTCGCGAACGAATGACAATAAGTTTTTTATTACACAGCGAAACAAACAAAGATTGTGTGTTGACGATGTAATCGAAGTACATCGTGTACAATAATTACAAATTATTATTTAAATTTTGGAATTTGATGTGCGACGCAATTAGTTTTTTTAAAGAATGCTTAATTGCTTCGAAAGTCAAACGAGTTTCTGATGCAGAAAAACCCAATTTTGATCGGTTTTAGGAAATTACATCGAGCACACTTTTCAGAAATTTGTATTGCAAGCGCATTTTGATCATTAATAATAAATATTTAATAATATATTTAAAATGTTCAACCGCATGAAATTCTTGCAACGCTATAAGCTTTTTATGAAAATATTCTTAAAATGTTTATTGATAAAAATTTACATACATACATTACGTGCATATTTTACAATTTGCCAGATTCTTAAAATTGTTAATGTAAGAATGTAAAATGAGCTGTTTTAAAGTTGTTTGATTTTGTAACAACATTCTTCAATCAATTAGACAATAAAAATAATTTATCATAATCACATTTTTTAGAAAAGTATATTAAAAAAATATATTGTAATTATTGATTTTAATTCAGTTTTTTTAAATATAGGTAATATGATTTGAAACATTTTAAATTAATATTTTTATTTATGTAGATATAAATATAGAAATAATTTGATCATTAATGCTTAATACGGTTAAAAATTTATATACACTACGTGCAAATTTTTGATTTTGTTAGATTTTTAATATTGTAAATGCACGAATCCAATATGAAATGATTTTGGGACAAGATTAAATAGTCTAGGGTTTTTCAAACTGACTTTCTTGGGTTTCATGAATCAATTTTCATTTATCCAAAATGTGGAAGAAACAGAAGAGTTTTTAAACTAAGTTATTTGTTTATTAGCAGTATTTTCTAATGAATAAAAAATATAAATTCGGAAAAGTATGTCGTATATAAATATGAAGTTCTTTCAAGAATATCATACGTTCAAGGGGTTGAAACACTCTAACATAGACAATAGAATATTATGGGCAACCAATTTATCATAAAATAATGTCTTATATTAATCTATTAAAAAATCAAATAAATTTTATGTAATTCGATTTTATAAAGAAAATAATAGAATGATATGAAATTTATCTAGGTAATTCATATTTAAATATAAACAATTCAACTTTATACTATGTAAATATATAAATAATAGGTAATTTAAAAAATCCTTTTCATAATTTTATCATTCAACATTTTTCTTTTCAAAACAAAATATAATAACATGTAAAACTATATTGTTTGGTTTATAAGCAAACATCAGTATCGGATTTAGAAAAATTGAGGCTTAAAGTTAAGATATCTTAGGTCAATAATAAATTAAATTCTTTAAAAAGCAAAGTAATATGATAATTTAGCATATCGATAATTAGCCGATTTTGGTCGAAAATTTTAATTAGATTTTTGTATTCACATCTTTTTACTGTTAGGTATATAAGATACATTTTTTCCTTAAAAATTGAATATGAATATGTTTTTTCTTAAATTTAAATTATGATAGGTATATAATTCCATTTCCGTAATTTAAGCGAAAGATTATATTTAAATCCGGCCCTGCGTACAATATGTTTAAGTTTGAGTAATAGTTTATTAACAGTTCCACATTATATTTAATAGCTTATCTTAAAGCAAATTAAAAAAACCACAAAGAAAACAAAGAAAAATAAATGATAATAAGTTATTATGAAACTGTTGTCAGTAGGCACCGTTTCATTACTACAAAATCCAAACAAATCATATTTAATCATTAATTTGTTTGCACAAATATTATATTTCGAATTTCCTATCACCAGTTCAGTCTACTCCAAGCAGTGTTGTTTGGCAATAATATTATTAGATATCCGTAATTGAATAAAAATTGTATCTAATTTATGCAGTCTGTAATATTGTGTAAGATGTTTTTTTATTTTAAGTATTTTCTTAAGATTTAAAAGATTTTTGCAAAGAACTCTATGGAATTTTAAATAACTAAGATTATTTTAATTAAAATCTTCTAAAATGATCTGTTGCACAAAATTACTTGTGGTAAATTACGCTCTGATAATAATTATAAACATGTAATTTATTAATAACTTTATAGTTCGCTTTACCTTCAAATTAGAAAATTGACCGCAATATTTTGTTCTTCTTTAGATTAAATAAATTTAATTTGCATTTTCACTTTCATTCTGCCATCATCATGCTTCTAAACGTGTTAACTCGGTATTAATTGTACCTTTAATTTATTAATTTAAAATCGTAGCCAATTCGATTTTTCATAGTTCTTTAAAGTAATGCAAAATAAAGCAATTAAATAAATTAACACTTTATATTTGATTTGTTATCAGTTTTATATTCTAATAACCAAATTTAAAAAATGTACATGCACGAAAAGTAACAACATAAACAACAACAACAACATAAATGATAAAAAGTTATAAAATCGTCGTTCGATAGGCGTTTCTTACTAGAAAAGTGAAACGTGCGCCAACATACTGTACGTTTTTAAACACCTAATATTACTTATTCATTATAGAAATTAGAAATACATCAAATTTCAATGGCTTGTTATTTCTTACATACAAAAAAATGTTTTAGAGAGGAAAAAAATTAATGAAATTACACAAACGCACATAAAGCAAACCACAATAGCGATTGTTAATAATAATAAATATTATGCGTTCGCCGTTGCATAATCAGCGCGCTGCACAATCATACCCCAGCCAGAGAGAGATAAGCGATTTGCGCTAAATTACGCATTTACGCTAATTTTGCGTACCCGAAAAAGAAATAATAATAAAATTATGTTTAGAAGGAAGAAGAAATTTGTCCATGTGTTGATAAATTATATACACACGCGGCCACAAGAATCCGATCCTTATTTCAAACTTAGTGTCTTATTGAATATGCGTAAACGTGTACCTAGATAGACGTAGTTGGCGTTGTTTATTCGCTTAGGATCAATTTCGCTTGCAGGCGATCGGATTCTTGTGCCCGCGGGTGTATATGTATTTTTAATAATAATAAGTATTATGTGTTCGCCGTTGCATAATCATACCCCAGCCAAAGAGAGATAAGATTTGCGCTAAATTAGGCATATACGCTAATTTTGCGTACCCGAAAAAGAAATTTAACATATAAGCGGAAGAAGAATCCATTCACGTCGCGTATGAATTATCAAATGCCTGCACGTCGTCGTCGCGATGCCATTTCCACAAATTCGTTCAATATGCAGACGAGCGCAAATAAAAACGGTCGGTTATTCGCCGAAAAGCAGTGCAATTATTATCGTTTGGCAATTGCATTGTTATGCTGCTATTCGACATTATATTAAATGTGAAATGCGCGCACGTTTGTCGCTTGCGCAACGCGCACACTTTTTTTTTCAAAACCGTTTTTTTAAACGTTTGTGCATTTTATGTTACACTCGATTTCTTTCACATCACACACACATATAGGAGGTATATACATACACATATATATATTATTATGTATACAAGGACATTTTCTGTTTTATCTGTATTTATACAGGTATGGATGAATGATTTGTTATAGGTTGTATTTTTTTAATTGTTGTTTTATGGCTGTTTGAGATTGATATGTCGCTTTATTGCTGGTGGACTTTTCATTTTGCGAATTTCAATTGCGTTATAATTTGCTCGCCATTCTATGCGATAAAATGTGCAAGGTGTTCCTTCAGTAATTTCTAGAAATATTTGTGCATTCGTCAATTTTTATATAATTAAGAATTTTAATCTAAACAACATAAACAATTAAATGTTTCAATAAATTGTACATAGTATGTAATAGGACATTTTATAGTAATATATAATTATATCGAATATATCTTTTTGTTGATTTTAGATGTGCATTTTTGATTTGTCATGAAATTAATGAGAAATATATTTTGTTCAATTGTTGTTTTATAGCTGTTTGAGATTGATATCTCGCTTTATTATACACTCTGTCAAATAAGTATCGGGAATTGATCAATTAGAAGGTCCGGTTTAAAATATTGTCAAAATGTTATTTATTGCTAAATTGGAAATACTATTCTCTATACTGGCTTGTAATTTGATGATCATATGCCGATTAGTTTGTTTACAGTACTTGTTTTAATCGAAGATTTCAAATGTTTGCCACGATTTTTGCAAATAGATACAAATATTGCGCAAAGAATTTGTCTAAAATTTTACATTGCAAATGGAATTTCATCTGTCAAATCG